>OMNZ01094975.1:0-14865 GCA_900303255.1 Lesueurigobius sanzi
TGCCTTTGTATTTACATAGTCAATATAATGTAAATGTCCTGATAATGAGGGGAGTGGTGTTCTTAGAGTCACATTCATGAATTTGGTGCATCTCTCTTTAAGAACAGTTTTGTCTTCTTAAGAACGCTTCGTGAATCAGACCTACGTTTTTCTTAAGTTTCTCCTAAGTTGTATGAATGAGGTCCATTGTGAGCATGCTTGTGGGTCTCTTAAGAGTAAACCAGAAGGAGGAGTTAATCTCTAAGTCCCTCCTCTCTTGGTGCTAAATGTATATGTATGTGTATGTCATTATCGTGATCTTGATTAAGAGAGTACACATACAGTAGCCAAGATGATGCAGTTTCAAACCAGTCTACCAAACCTCTCAACTTTCTGGGAATGTTTAACCCTATTACCCATTGAAGTATGGGTCAAATACTGTACATGTTCAGGTTCAGGTAACTTTATTTATATATAAGTAGGAACAATTGATTTGCAGTTAGAGTTGGCCTTCCGGACATATTATATTAGACATGAAATGTAAAATAATACAGTCACATCATGAAGTGTTTAAGTACTTTCTTTTTGATCAGACCAGTTTCTGCATACCTGAGTTTCGATTGCTTCCTTTCTGCAGTCTTCCTCAGAGTTGGTCACATGATGTTACTGTGACTTGTCTCTTGTCAGCTAATTTATACAGTCTTTGACGCTGTTTTCCCACCGGTGTGGGGGCCGGACTACAGCGCCATCTGCAGTCCGACCTCTTCAGTACAGCGTCCCAGGTGTATGAAAGCAAAAAAGCCCCCTCATCCCGGTTTACTGTCCCGGGGGCACGTTTCCGAATTTCGATGGCCTCCTTTATCCAGCGCCGATATTTGTTGGCCTCAGTGCCGATGATTTTGGCTCCATCCCAGTCCATAATGTGGTTTTAGGTCAGTTTAGGTCAGGTATGCAGACCTAAACTGGTCTGATCAAAAAGAAAGTACATTTGGTCTTCTAGTTTACCACTAGAAGACCAAATTAACTTTCTTGGACTATGATCATGAAGTCATATAAAATCTTTATGCAAACATCATAATTTGAGAGTTCGTTAGTTTAGTCAACAGTGAGGCCACAGCAAAAGACCAAAACACTTATATCTTGGAACTAAAAATCTTTGTCCAAATGGAAAAAGAAAGTTTTTGTCCCAAGTGGGTGACCCACCGGCTAAGATGGCCCTAAACACTGGTGCGGGAATTCTGGATGCAGCGGTGTATGTCTTATCAGCTTACTGGACCCAATTTGGGAAAGCAAATTTTAGTTTTTCAAAGAGACTATTGTGCCATGAGACCAACACAAAAGACACGACAGCCTCAACAAAAGCGGTGTAGAACAAACTCATCATGGCACTGTAAACATGAAAAAGGACAACTTTTGTAAACAGTGTCAACATTGGTGGCCCCTTTTCCCCACCGCAGCACAGTTTTCTTCAAATTTCAGCTTCAGAGGCAATATTCATAAGACTCTACTCATTGTATAATTTGCCTTTCATTCCACTGACATTTAGTAACCTTTAACTTTTAAAATACAAGGGACTATACTATCCACTCTGATCTTTATTTTCCAAAAAACACACCATTTTCCAGCAGCCCAGTCCATCACCAACCCGACTCCTGCTGCAGTGAAGTGAACATGCACAGCTTTCCCCCAAACTCACAGTATGATATAAGTACCACTTCCAGGCCCGGAGCTGTTTACTTCAGTTAGTCCCAGATCATTATAATCCCTCCTTTCCTGCCTGTTCCCAACGAGCCACCATCAATTAAAGGATGACAGAGAGGCGTAGAGCGGCCCTGTTATGACAGTGCACGCTGCTGCCGTGTGCGCCACACGATACATATGGAAAGCCTTAACAATCAACCACAAATCATGGCTATAACTATGTGTTTACCCGTTTCCACTTCGCACCCGTTTGTGGACCATAAACAGCCCTCGATACGGCTGGCTGTTAGCTGCCATTGGAAATAAGTTAGGGTCATTTCTGCAGCACTATATGATCAAGTGCAGGTGAGAAAGTCCCATTACAGGCCAGGCAATAACAACAGGAGCACTTTTTTTTTTTAAACAAATGATACTTCACCTAAGGTACAGCACACTCAGCAAAGTGGAAAAGACTGGACTGTTTTCTATATAATACTGGGATATAGTCGTTGTGATGTGATCTTTATGATGATATATAGGCTTTGGAGGACTTTGACAGTGGTTATGATTAGGTTTCACTTTCAATCAACTGTATTGTTCTCTTCAAAAAATACTCCTGAAGAAGAATTTTGCTTCAGCCATTCATGCAGAGTTGAGTAATCCTGTTTACTTTGGTTGTTTGTTTCTTCTTCCGCTGCTAATGTGCACCAATATGTCTTCCCTGAATTTCATTTGCGTGATTAGCTAGATGCCAGTGATAAACGTTCTCTTCTCGGCTCTTCTGAAAGGATATTTAAGGTGAGCTGTTCGAACCAGATCTCGATGGTGAAATGAATCAGATCTTTTTCTCTTTTTTTGCCAATTTTACAAAGATTAATCCTGAGCTCAACAACAGCAACGTTTGGTATTAAGAAATACAAATACCAAACCGTATTAATTATTTATTGATTACTGATTGAAGACTAAAAAGATTTGGTTGGAAAATGGTACTATATATTGAGCTAAAGTGCTGTTAAAAAATAAAAAACACAAAACGTGCCCATACTTCCTGATTCAACAAGGCACTCTCCTTAAGCCCCTCCCCTTGCTTCTGTTCTGCATAGCAGCTGTCTATGCGGGTCATAAGTACAAGCCCCGCCCTGGTGCCGGAAGTAAAAATCCCATTCAAAATCTCCATAGACTTTTCGAAACATTCACATTGTTAGTTTAAAAGCACGGCAGGGGCTAATCAGCTACGTGCTCACTGCTAGCCATAGCGTGGATATTTTAGAAGCAATAAAATACCAAATACTTGAAAACACAGCGAAATGCTTTTATAACTTTTTGGTTTATAAAGTTTTGGATGTAATTTTTGAATGGGATTTTTACTTCTGTCACCAGGGCGGGGCTTGTACTGAAGAGCTCCATAACAACAGAGCGGTACAGCGTAACGTTGTTGCTTCAGCGGATGTTTTTGCACTTGCGATGAAAGGATAAGCTTTGCCAGAGATCGTAAGGTAAGAAAAGCATTTCCTGGATACGTAGGGACTCAGGAGGATTGAGCTTTGGGAAAACTGGAAGTACTTTTCATTTGTTGCCGCTCGGATGGCAAAAATGGCCAACAGGGAAGATTCAAATATTACTCAGACAAGCGCGGGTGGCTCAAAACACAGCTCCAGCTAT
Source organism: Lesueurigobius sanzi (assembly GCA_900303255.1). Taxonomy (NCBI): domain Eukaryota; kingdom Metazoa; phylum Chordata; class Actinopteri; order Gobiiformes; family Gobiidae; genus Lesueurigobius; species Lesueurigobius sanzi. Next base: position 3,322 of record OMNZ01094975.1, read on the forward strand.
GTTTTTGATGAGGAAACAACATTGTAGCACGCTTTAAAGCACAAAAAAAATACATTTTGCATTCCGGCCTTTACACGCCGAAGCAATGACCAAGTGTGTGGTCAATCGATGTCAGACCTAAGGAAAATGGATGATAGGCCCGGATCTGTGGAATGAGGTGAGGTGATTCATGCTCATGAGCTGCAGGTGTTCAGGATGAACTAGAGGACCTCAGACCGAACATGGAGAGGAAACAATAAAGGTTGGTGGTCTGACTAAACCAACATGCTGCTGCTGTGTCCTTGGGGAAGACACCTGTCTGCGTACACTGATGTATGAATGGTTGTGATTGTTGGGGTGCACAGGTGAAAAATGGTTTGATGTGAAGTATGTAAGTAGTATCCAAATGTAGAAAAGCACTTCTTCAAAAACAAAAAAGTGTATTTAGCATCTGCTAGTTGTGAGCAATGCTTTCTCTATATTCTTTTCTGTGTCTAAGAATAGTTCTGCAATCTACAGCCTGTCTATCGCAGTTGGTTTTGACAACATATTTTTATTTAGTTATAGTCTTAGTCTTTTGATGAAAAATTCCATATTTAGACAACTAAATCCAAAATCAATTCAGTCTTATACATTTCTATTATTGTATTTAAGCATATTTGATCATATTATCTGCTTTGGGCTTCTCCCACATGAACAAACCTCAGACTTGTTTCTAAATTACAGTATGTGAGGCTCTTTCAAACTGTCTGAAGAAGGGCTATGCTCGAAACGTCACTACTGGTGTAAGTACTAAAGATAATTCTTGGGAGCTATACTAAGCTGTGCAGACTTTTTCTCGTTTTCTGATTCATCTATTTTTGATCCGGCACACTTTTTGAAAAACGGATGTGCGTGTTTTTTGGTCTTTACACGCTCTTTCAAACGGTGTCACTGAAGTTCATGTTTTAGCCCATTTCTTCTAATATTCATTTAGTCTGTATTAGTCGACAAATATATCTGGATTTCGTTTTAGTCTCATGGACAACTTTTTGTTTAGTTTTACTCTATTCATAGACGGAATAGAGAAATATTACTTGGACTTAAATTTTGATGAAGTATTTTAGTCGACTGAATTACCACTGCTCTCCATAAAGCTCACCCGCAAAGCTCCAAAGTCTCAGAAAGCAGTATTATTACCGAAATCCATACGTTTAGCAGCAAATTGAGGAAATGCGTGTGGGACATCAGGAGCATAATGTGGATACTGTTGCAGAGGTTGAAGAGGACAGAGGGCTGAAATAACAGCTGTTCTTGTCAAGAAATATTAAGGTTCCCCAAAGAGCACATGTCCCTATAAGGAAGATGCAACACTGGGACAACTTTGTGCAAGAACAGAACATGTGAATTATTAACAGCTACACTACCAACCACTATATGCTTGTTCTGGGGTTACTGCTGTATCATCTGAAACGCAACGCCTATTTTGACTCCATTTCGCAATCAGGTAGCACCTATGTTGTCTTGATCTGTATTTAAAGGCACTATACCTGATTCTTGTCAAGTAGTGGGACAAATTCAGTTTTTTCCCCCCTTCAGTATATTGTTAACACCCGTGGAAACAAAGCTGTGCATCTAATTCTACAGCATTTGTATCAATTTCATGGACTTGCAGGCTTGTGTTTGTTAGCATTAGTGTAAAAGTGACCCTGCAAAGTGTGAAATGTTCATATAAACTCATTCCTGTGAAGAACTGGGACGATAGAAATGTGTGAACAAGAGTTTGGGCACAACTAAGAGCCTTTAAGTTTTTGGATAACATGGTATTAGCCATGTGTCCATATAGCATGATACTCTTCGCTTCCTGATTGTACAATTGGCAGTGGCTAAATGTAAACAAGCCTAATCTTTACTAATAAATCAGCATGTAAGTGAGAAGAAATGAATGAATGAATGAATGAATGGTTTATTCCGAGCTTTTTACAAGTAAAGTCATACATACAGTTTAGTTCTTCAAAAAAAAAAAAATAATAATAATAAAAAAATAAAATAAGAAACAGTGTCTATGCACATATATACATACATACATACATGATACATATTCTTTTTTTTCTTTTTTACTTTTACACAAAGCTTGAAAAGGAGTGGGAGGAAGAAAAACGTATAATTTCCCACCCCATGTGGTTGCTTCCATTGCATTTATTTAAAAGAAATGCTTATGAAGTACTTATTTTTACAAACCTTAAAATCATTGGCCCTACAGTGTGTTGTTGCTCCTTCCTTTTGTGTCAGACCTTATACCCTCAAGCGATGGGGTGAAGCTGCAATCACACTTTTGACAAGAGTTTCTTCGCATTGTGAGCAGGGGTGGGCAGTGTTAAGACTTTCTAAACGATAACTGATAATAAAAATGTGCTGACAAAAATCTTGATTTGGATTGCTGTGTCGTCAGAAAGATAATTGTCTTGAATGAACCACAAAAGTGCAGAAAAAAAACACTATATGATACCATATTTTGAGAGAGTACACATAAAGTATATTTTTGGCTGCAAGTGTTTGTAGCTCTTTGCTGAGTTCGTGATATTGGAGATACTAGATAATGTAAATTTGTATATCTTCCCAACAACAATTCGGGCATCATTTTTGTAGACGATATATATAGTCCATCCCTAATTGTGAGGTATTTTCAAATGAGATCAGAGGCAATTGCAGAGAGCCTTTACCTTTGTAATATATTTCAAAGGTTAGTTAATGACAAACAAATTCTGGCTGATCGGAATGGATACAATTCTTTTGGTTATGGGTCCGCAAATAAAACAAAAGGCTATCTACAAGCGTTGGCCACTTTACATCTTGGTATGATCCGTTTCTAATGCCAGAATGATCTGGAATCTGATTAATATACTATCCTGTAATCGGTTATTGGTACAATTGTGAATTTGGTGGAAGATGGAGGGACAAACTTGAGAAATTAAAACTAAAAAACACTATTAATACTAGCACAAAAGCCATACCGATAAATATTCTAATCTGGTAAATTGGAGTTTGGGACACCCATTATTAGGCTATTGTATGTCATGAGACAGGACGTGTATAGCAGCAAGTCATAAAATAACATTAGGCAGTTTTATGTGTTATTGATGGCAGAGTTTCTTTCCTAATACAAAGAAAATATAGATTTTTCCTTGCTGAGAGAGCGCAAGTTGATAATGACTCCCTCTAGTGGCCTAGATGTCTCGCTTTAAGTCTTCTCATATCTCAATCCCTGTGGGTTTAATAAATGGTCATTAATGTCCCTTTCAGAGCAAATTCACAAACTATCTAGGCCTACTGTATAAGAATCCGCGCACCATCTTTAAACTTTTGAACTCTTGCTACTGGAGGGAGCCATGCCTCGATGATAACAGGGCCCGCTCCGTAAATGACAGGTCATTTATAAAGCCTCAATGATTGCGGAGCGTATGCGTGCGCGCGTGCTACCGTGGGACCACCCGAGAAGGAGGGAGGAGCAGAGGGGTGCTAGGGTCCGGGGCATAGAATGGACAAAGCAAAAGAAACTTGGGAGCGCGGCGCATACCGATCTGCCTCATGTGCGTAAAAAGCAACGTTTGGACATGCAGGTGCCATATGTCTCCAGTACAAGAGTCAGACAGTTTGACACCGCCTCAATCACTTCAAAACATGAAAAATGTCTAAACTTCCCAAATGCTTTTTGTTTTGCCTGTTATTGATAGCGCGCACGTTCTCCTTCCCCTCAAGCATTCTTATGAAATGCCGCTGCGTAAAAATAGAAATACAGTTGTCCGTAACTGGCTCTCATTGACACAATAGCTCCCCGTTCCTGCGCCGTAGCTCCTCCCAGTCAGCGTGTGTATGTGTGTGTAGCGGGTGGGTGACAGCTGGGCTCGCGGCGCTGCGCTCCAGTCTGCTGCTAAGAAGCTTCATCTCCAAATAGGATGATGACCGTCGGCTTTTGTGGAAGGCAACGTTCAGCTCCGCGAAGCTAGTCCTGGGACTCCGCTCAGTTCACTTCACCCCCGAGGACTTTCAGAGCATTTTTACCCCTCTAAAGAGTGGATATTGAATGGATATTTACATTTCAGGAGGTGAGATTTGAGCGCGGCATGTAACAAAAAGAAGAAGCGCAAGAGAGAAAAGTAGCGCTCGTGTTGTTATCCCGAGACCACTTTTGGACTGCTTTGAGAGCGGTTTCTCATGGATTACTAAAGGGCAGAGCTGTACAACTCTCCGCGGAACACCCATTCATGAGCTGAAGGTATGATTTCTTTGTTTATTTCAAACTTTCGCTGGCTCGCTGTCCAGCCTCCGGGGCTTGTTTTCCGCGAGGCTGCCGGGGCGACAAGTGCACACGCTTCCCAGGGCTCCCGATCGCCAAACTTCAGCTTATTCCACTGCTTATTTTGCCAAACATACAGAAAATAATAATCCTATCGCATCTTGTGTGTTTAAAACTGTATTGCTGTGTTTTTGTAGCGATCCAAACTGACTAGGTTCTGTGCGTAATCCCTCCTGTGGTGCACCACGAATAAAGGGGTGTCAGTCAGTTCGTTGGACATTTCCACGCTAATAACGGATAATCAACAGGGATAAGTAACATTGTACACGTTTGTAAGAATTTGAGCCTGGAAACGTCCTCTTTTTGTCATACAACGTGCATTTTGAAGATGGAGTGCTTCACAAATCAAGTCAAGAGTGCCAGTGCTTTATATGGATGCATCCTTTTTTATTTGTCCTATAACGCGCACTTATGAAACTGCACATGATGTTATTTTGATCTTGAATGTGTACAATGCCCCAAGTGATAATTCCTGGTCTGGTGTACTGGATCACACGTGGACTAATTGCATGCACCTCCACTCAAACTGCGTCCTATGTGTTTTTGTGTCTATAAAATTCTCATTCACACGGCTGGTGCCAACACGCCCGGAGCGGTTTCTCTGTTTACAGCCTGTTACTTTTTCCTATATATCCCACTCTTTACGCAGTTACAGTAGCTTTTATCTGGTTAAGGGAGGGGGCAGAAAGTGGTTTGCCTTGCCTCACCATATTGCCTTTTAGCAACAGATCCAGTCAAACGCTTGTAATTAAGACCGAGGAACCAGAAATTGCACATTGGTTTTCAGTAGTGGATTTGCCATTAAACAAAGTGCCGCTGGTCATTATTCCTTTAACAAGCTGGCGAGAGGAGATGGGAGGCCAAGCTCGCTCACCACATCCAGCGAGCCCCGGCTGCCAACACCCAGTCATTCCCATCGGTTTTCCCACTGCTCTCCACTCAGCATTCCCAGAGGCACTTGGAAAACCTGGAAAAGGGATCCGCCGGTTCTAAAATAGGGTGCAAATAGTCAGGGAGGGGATTGGATGGCTGTGTACAGTAGAGATAGGATTCTTGGGAAATCTATCAATGTTTTATTTGATAATAGGCAACTATTGTCGGAGAGAGCAGGAAATATTCATGGCTATGCGCTGGGCTTTCTCATGTGTGACCTCTTGTGTTTGCAGCCATACCATATCCTATGTTATTATACATGAATCTTGAAGGCCAAATAGAGGAATACTTTAACATTTAAACCTCCCACAACTCTCACCCTTAAGCATCCAAATGTCCTGAAGGCATGTTTTTTTTGTTTTTTTTTATCTCAGAGATGCGTGTTCTAATACTTAATTCCACCCATTTCTCTCCAGAAACAAGTGCTTATCCAGTGCTGTTAACACATCATCATCTGACATGTTGTTGGCGGCGAATTACAGTGTGATTACCTTTGTGACAGCTTGTCCTCGTCAATGGGACCAGGGCCAGGCTGAGTTGGTGGCTTGTATTCTGTGGAGCGTTTGATGTGCCGATCCCCCTTAACAATGGCAATGGGGTTGGCATTGTGTGTGACCGATGTGGATTTGTCACACTGCTATGTCTATGTGTGAGATTGAAAAAAAGAAAAAAGAGAGAGAGAGAGAGATTTTTTATTTACTTTTGCCAGGTAAGAGTCGATGAATACAGAAGTTTTAAATAACAGACACACAGCTTTGTGCTTACTCTACTGAAGTGCGCTTTGCTAAACAAGACCTGCCAGCTGCTCTTAGCCATTGGGTCTCTCTCAGGCATTGTCAATAGCACAATGAATAGTGTGTGTATTTATGCATATTTTATAAAAGGCGATGTTTTATTGATGTGCACTGGGTGTGTGGGCTCCGGTTTTCCAAACAATTAGATGGAAATCACTCATCGCTGCGTGATTTATTGATGCTTAACCTATTTTCAGATGAGAGTACGGCCCTGGCGCTGAATTTGAAGTTTGTTTTTGTACAGTCCACACAGTTTTAGCACATTCCCCGCTCCCAGAATTACAGGTCAGCGTTATCAAAGAAGTGTGCATTGTAATAGAAGTGCCCATCACAGATGTTGCGTGGCACATTCGCTGATCTCAGCTCGGATTGTACATTCAGTGGGAGGAGGTGCGAAAGGACCGAGCACTTTTCGATATTGCAGACTCAAATCTGTGTCACTCGGATCTGCGGGAACATCCTGCTCGCATCATCCAAAGCCCTAAATGTCAAAATATTTATTTTGATGATGGCTAGGCTTTTAAATGCTTATTAAGAGTAAGCAAAGAGTTGTATTATAGCTGACTTGAGGTCAAGATTTAAAGTTTTTTACTATTTCCAATCCCAAAAATGTCCTATAGATCAGTGGTTCCCAATCTTTTATGCCTTGCGTACCCCTTGGAGCTTTTATTTATGCTCCAAGTACCCTTCCTTGATGGTTTTGATGATTAGTTAGAAAGTGAATGACTAAACCTCCTATTTATCAGTAAAAAGGCTCTCAAACTTTCACTCTTTACACAGTTAAATGTTTTAAATTGCTTTTCTTTGAGTATAATAATGAAAAATACAATTCAATTTGATCTTATTTTGTATCTGAAATTATTCCAAGTACCCCCTTCTTAGCACTTGCGTACCCCCAAGGGTCCCTGTACCCCTGGTTGGGAAACAGTGCTATAGTTCAACAGTGGCAATCTCTTAGACACAACAGTTTATAGAAGTGAGTTTGGACCATTTTCAGTTCAATATTCAATCATCATTGTTTTGATCATTTTTGATAGCCTCACGATCATGATTGAATCCACGGGAGAACGCAAAGACATACTGCATTTTGAAATTAAGTACACTGAAACAAATAGTTTTTGCTCCAGTACGCAGTAGAAATCAATATAATTATTTGAGTCTCGGCTATAACATGATGTGTTTCCAAGCTACATTAAGAACCACTGCTTTATACTTTTGTGTTATGTACCGATTTTGGTTACAGATCCTGCCAACAACGCCAAACAAGTTACTCAGACTTGTCAATGGCCTCTAGTCAAATAAATGGAACTGGTGTCAAACACATGCTTCTGATTTAATGATACGTATGAATGGTTTTATCCTGGTGAAAAGTCTGTGTACAAACCAGACCGGATAAATGGATTTCTATACAAAGAATGTTATTTCAGCTTTGGGAAATTTGGTTGGTTTTGGTCACAACAAGCTGCCTGTATTTAGTTTACACCCTTGGGCAACATATGGCATATTTAGGGGATGATGAATGACGGTGCGGCGGGCCCTTGTACATCCTATTCATAGCACGCCTCATTGAAGACATAATCATTTGATAATCACTTGCTTTGTGTCCTTCCACTCACACATCCAGGCTTTTCCCACTGGCGCCCATCACACGTTAACCCTTCCATACCACCCAATGGATATTCTCCGGAGCGTCGACTCAACAAGCCAACCGTGTGTTAACTGCTCTCCATACTCGGTGCATTAGCATAATTGATTGCTCCTGTTATCGATGCCAAAGAAGCCAGCGGCATGAGCGGCCCTCGGAAAAGGCGTATTTTCGGGCAGGGTGCCACAAGTCACTGGCAGATTTTTTGCAGAGTGTCTGTTCAGTGGTGCTTTTTGGCGGTTGGTCCTAGTTGGCACAGTTTTGTTGTTAGATATCAAGTGAATTAGAAAGCAATAGTTGGTCCATCTAAAACAGAGCCGGTGCAAAAGCCAAAAGTTTATTGCAACATATGCCAAAGCCGGTGCGCATGGTGTTGGAAATATTGCGTACAATATGCCGTAATGCCGCTGCTGTCCCACTGGAGTCGGCTGTCATTATGGCTCCTATGAAACAGAATGGGAAATGCGTTTGCGGGGATAATCCAGGAGCAGTGGTAGGGCTTTGTGTGATTGCCTGCGAGATGGATGAATGACTGGCCTTGAAGAGTGCCAAACCTTGTACAGCGGATCAGATGATGTAAATGGTTGTGCGCGGCATAGAAATACAGTAGGATGCCCTAGTTTTGGATTCTTTGTTGTGTTTCTTTCTATTTTTTCCAGGTAAGAGCAGCCAGCTGTGAGTTACAGTGACAGTCGCTGCTCACCAAGTTTAGAAGGCTTTTATCCAGGCTCTGGCTTTAACTCTGTGGTTAAGCCACGTTGTTATCTGTTAGTTGACAAACTGCAACAAGGTGAGCACACCAAAGTACACCGAAGAAAATCCCTAGTCTGTGAAATCTTCATTGACAATGGCAATAAATTCTATTCTGATTCTGATTAAAGATGAAAGGTTATGTTACACTTTTCCACATTACGTTTTGAAGCATAGTTTTTGTTGCATATACATAAAAAAGTAATTGATCATCATATGTTTAGCAAACACTCATGCTAGCTTGTTTGGACAGCAGCAGCAGCCTTTCATTTAAACCATCAACAGGCTGATGCAGACTTTTTTCATTGTGGTGGCACTTGCTTAACAGAGACAAATATTGGTTAAAGTACTACATAAATACCTAGATTTTGTCAGTTTCTTTGAAGATAAGTAATAGTAGAAAATGATCTTTGAGTTCCAGTCACCATAGAGAGGCTTGAACCTTGAACATCGGCCAGCCACCAAGTAAAATTGCCTAACCCTGTCCTAGGATTACACGAGGACCAGCCCAAGACTTGAAGATAATTTTAAATTGAATATTAACTTGAGAAACCCTTACATTTTGGCATTCTGGTAAAGATGCCTTTCATGTTTATAGCCATTACAGAATATTCAACACATGGTCATTTAACCTCTTAAGCCCTGCTGTGTATACTCATACTCTGGAAGGCTTTTAACAGCTTGTAAAATGTCTAAAATGTTCATATTGCTCTCAAATGATATGAATGAAATTTTCAAGAAAATCATAGTGGGCCTGAGTAATTGAGGTTGAAAGACAGAAAATATGAATTCCGCCAAAAAAAAACACACATTACAGCAGGTCAGCAGCTTGTTTACTTTGTAAAGAAGCAAATAAACATCATAAATAGTAACTACAGCAAATTATTGACTTTTTACCAACTGTTTATCTCTGTAACAATAAATAATTGAAAAGTTATTGTGGTTTCGATTTAAAATAGTCTAGGCGGAATCCCATAATAATAAATAGGGCACAATTTGGCACCTTTTGGCCCAAAAAATTCAAATTTGTAATTTGTAATTGAAAATTTTGGATCCTATTTATATATTTGGTCATAAAATACAGTTTTTCCCAAGTGGCAAGTCCCCAAAAATGGGGACTCTAGGGCTTAAGAGGTTAATTCAAACTAACTGCAGGTGCATCACACCGGAGTGGTGAGTGGTACTGTTCACCCAGGGTCCAGAGAAGGAATGGGCCCCTCAAAAACCCTGTTCATGGCTTAAAATTACATCAAAACCCTATATGGTTTGAATTCATATAACCTGTTAAATAACCTGTTAACCAGTACCATACAGGCTGAAAAAAGTTATTATCTATTGTCTAAAGCAACAAAGTTATGCTGTCACTGAAACAAAACATATGTATTCGTAATAAGTTTATCTGCAAACTTTTGTTGAATCATCGTGCCATATTTGCAACAGAACAAGCCCCAAAGCTTCCCTCTCGTCGCAGATTGTCGTCAGCTTCATTTGCATGCGCTCGGTTAGCCCAGCGCGCTGTGTACGCAAGGCTCTTCCCCGTGTTGTGAGCGTCACCGTGCAGCAAGAGTGGCTAATGGCGGGGGTTCGAGTGTGCACTTATCGTGTGTACTCCGGGCGCCTGTGCGTGCTGGTTCCGCGCAACATTGTTGGAGTGCATCTGTCCCTCCTCCCCAGGCCCCGGCGATTGGCACTGCCTCTCTCATCTATTAATCATACGGCGCTTGCTCTCTCTCGTTCGGTTGCCATAGTTTCAGGACCTGAGACAGTGTTGGGGTGCCGGGCTGCCGGGAGAGAGGCGCAGCGCCAGGAAAATCATGGAGGGCCAAAGCAAAGCGGCGGAGGATGATAGAGGACAGTATTACAGCGTTGGAGGTTAATGCAAGTTTGAGATTTGTTGTGCGAATACAACTGCTCTGGAGTCCTGGAAGCAGATTTTACAATAGGAGGTGCTCTAAGACGGGGGTTGGCAAGTTTGCTTGGTGGAGGGATGATCTTTTTCTTTGTCAATAGATTCATAATTTGCTACTAATGCGTATGTTGTGCTTTATACAGATGAAAGTCTGGGGGTCCTCTCCCAGGATCCGAATCTGACAAAATTGTGTGTATTTTTGTTGTGTGTAATTGTATTCTTCAAAGTCATCTGGGGGGCCAGAAGACCTTTGCTTTAGAGTCAAATTTTGCGCCTGATGTTGCCTACCTCTGCTCTAATGGATAGCTCAGACAAAAGGCAGTTTCAACAAGTGCACTTTTTTCACCATTTCTTTTTTTGATAGAAAATTGAAGCTCGAATATTTCAATAAAAGCATGTTTCAAGGTAATTCTCATGGCCCACTTATCACCACTGAACTGAAGTGCTGGCTGACAGCAATGCAATATGTTCAGTTGTTTGTGTGTGGGGTTATTTATTATTGGTTTTGAGACAGTTTCACAGAACAACTTCTGTTTAGTTGTATTTTAGCCAATGCATTCCCAAATTTGATACACATTTTTACCTAAAGTGTGCAATTTCCCATTGATACGCACAAAGACAAGACAATGTAAAGACCTAAGCCCTGAAAGCATTTCGGGAGAAATCGATTCTAGTCAGCGGGGTTCCAGTACACAAAGAAGCATGGGGTTTGCTACCCCTCATGAAATAACAATAATCCCCCCTGGTGCATGTCTGAGCTACCAGCCTCTACTTCTACAATGTATCATTACTGCAGCCATCACCGTTTTACAGCCTACGAAATATTCTCAAACGTAACAAAAATCATAAATATGCCCACTGCTATGAACCTGGGAGTATGGTGAAAACTCAAGCGGAAACAATAAGAAATGGCAAACCTCATGAGAGACAACACAATCCAAAAGCGCCAAAAACTGATTCCATTTTTATCTCAGCAGTGAAGCCTATCTCCTTGCGCGCATGTATCATTTGGAGGCAGGTTTTCTACAGTTTTTGAAGACTATTTTCTCAGTAGGCATTATCTTCCGGGCAATCGCTCCTCAGTGTATTATAGCGGAGAGAATAAGTGATATTTCACAATGGAGCGGCTCTGCTGCAGCTCCGACATTGAAGATGGCCCTGCGCTTTCATGCTCAGTTGGATGTTTTGATGGTAAACC
>OMNZ01094975.1:16328-28431 GCA_900303255.1 Lesueurigobius sanzi
ACCGTTTTTGTGCGGCGCAGCCACACACTTTACTCATATTTCAGCATTTTAACATGGGGGAATATGGGGCAGTTTTCACAGACAGCGTTTTACACAACTTTTTAACACAACGTCAGTGTCTTTCATACCGTAATCTAACATTTAGGGGACACGAACCTCTGACCAGCTCCTACAGCGAGGGCCTTTCGATGCCGCTTGCGGCTTTAATTATTATTATTATTATTATTAAGTATTAAATCAGGCATATGTTTTTCAAAATAGGCTTGATTTTTTTTTTTTCATACGTTTTTCAAATGTTCAACCAACAGCAATAATTATACTGATTTTCTATCTAAAATAGTTCAAGCTTAAATAACAATTATTATGCAAATTAAATGTCACAAATTTACCTTATTCTCAGACATGCGTCTCGATGGACACGCTTTCAATAACATGCCGCTGTTGTCGGTAGGTGTTGTCGGCTCACACAAGCAGTGGAGGAGCCCGCTCGGAAAACAACTTGTGATTTAGTGGACGGAAAGTACCGCTCACTCCTAAAACACGACTCGTGGCCTTTGTAAAGTGGCCATCGTCCGCCAGAAAGTCGCTGGTTTATGTGCGCTGCGGCCGCTATTTACGAAAACAGACGCTACGGAGCAAGCTGATAAATTGGCCACGCGGCGCAGGTGAAATGGACATGAGTGCTAATGACCCGATTTCACGATTCAGCCGTTTTCCACATCGTCAAATTTCGAAAGGGCAAATTAATCACATTAATTTGATTTATTGCCCAGCCCTAAGTTCAATGTTTAAAAGAATAAAATACAAATTCAGGTACAGGGCCTTTAATGCAGCTCCTAAGTCAAGAAAAGTGCCATTATTTTTATATGGATTTATTTCTTCATTTCACAAATGTAAAGTAATTGCCGCAATTGCCTCCTATGGCCACAAATCTGAAAACCTCACCGCTTGACAGAAAGTGAACACAGTGGACGCTAAGAACCTAATTATTCTGCCAATCTCAATTCATAATAGCAGTCCAGCTCACGCCTGTGTGATTGACGTAGGTTGGGGCATATTACGGAAGCCACATTCTGCAAAAAGCTTGAATCTTTGACAGAAAGTGCCTGTTGTTTCAGGGTTACAGTAAAGGCGCAGTGGGCAGGGAGCCAAGAACACCTGATTGTGGGCTATAGCTGAGCGTATAAAGCTTGTCCAGAGGATTACTATAGGGGTATGCCGGCACAAAGGCGTGTGTGCGAGCAGGGTGCTTTTGCTCTTCGTGCTGTGGAACTGGGGTGCATTTATGCCTTTGAAGTCCCTGTGATTGGACGTGACATCAGCACGGCCACATTCTCAGGTGCAGCAGGTGAATTAATCCAGGGGGGAAGGGCCAACATGTGTGCAAATCCAGGGTTCTAATGCTCAGGGGTATTTGTGGAAGCAGGCAGCTACAGTGCATGTGTGTGGCTGTGCATGTGGCTGTGCACGTGGCTCATCAAAGCGGAGGAGAGCCGTGTGTAAGTTGATCTGTATGCTCGCGGCAGAGCAGCCGTCATACTCCCCCAGAGGCAGAAGGCCCAGCTGAATGTGGAGCATCATCATCATGCTGGTGCCTGCTCCACACTCGGACCAAACGTGGACAGATTATAGGTTTATTATCCATGTTTCTGGATTGTTTAGATCCTGAATGAATGTGGTTGGAGCTAATCTAATATATATCTATCCTCTGGTGCTCATGAGATGATTCCAAACCAACACCCTCCACGGATATCGTAGACAGCGTGTAATTTGCTCTCCGCAGCTCATCCGCAGTGCTGATGATGATGATAGATTGCTGGTAATTGGCCCCGGGTGGCTATTAATTATTTCCAGGTGACTGGTAAATGGTAACAATGACCTGTCATTATTCTGACACATAAACATAGAGCGTTTATTCAGTCACATGTCAACAGAGCAAACTGTTACACAGAGCTCAGTGTCTGTATTACGGACTATAGAGGTATTAACATGATCACATGATCTTTATTGTACCTTATAGCACAGAAACTAAAGCTGACGTGTGTACTTAAGAGGTGGGCTTGTTAAGAAATCAGTCTGGTCACAGTGGCTGGCAGAGTACAAGTCATTCCCCTGAGGGCCCTCTATTTCACAATCCAATCAGGCCTAACTCAGAACAATATCAGCTCTGTGTGTGTACATTTATTACATAGCTAATGAACAAATTGCAGCCATGTGCATGGCTTGGTGGCAGGGTTGGTTAAGAGAAATAGAAGCAGAATTAAACCCAGCACACAGTCAGGTCCCAGGCCACAGCCCCTCCCTCTGTCTTTACCACAATAAACACACACACGGCCACCACAAGGCCCCAGTGTTCAGCCTGTCCGTCCATCAGCTCAGCAGCGCTGGGCTGGGAGTACTTATCATCACTGTGCTGAGTGGAGCGCACAAAGGCCCACTCACACGCCCCACATACATGCGCACTCTTGAGTCAGCATAGAGGGCCACTGGCCTGATTAAATGGACGTATAAGAGCAGCCAGTTGACACTGGACAGAGAAGTGCCAGATAGGGAAATGGACACCTTATCTGCCACTCACTCAAAGGCTCAGGCTTTTCATATGTTCACAAAGTTTCTCAGTATCCTCTAGCATTATGTCATTTCTAGGTTGATTAATGATTAATTTAGGTTCCAAATGCCAAGACAGAAATTTGCATTTAGATAGACAAAGCATAAAACAGCACTTAATGTTTTGCTGCAAGTTATTAAAAGCATTTGGGCCATTCAATGTATTCCATAAATATTTGATTAAACAAGAATAGAATATTTTTAAGAGGGTCTGGCTGGAACAGAATCTTACAGACAGCAGAGATGGAAACATGAAGCTGGAGTCTGGTGTGAAGGCGCTAAGGGCATGCACAGGCTGAGGTAACCTGGCTAACACAGTGTGTCAGAAAGTAATGCAAAAAGTGAAGAGCAGCTCTGAGCCGAGCAGCCGGGCCCCCGTGGATCAGGCGGAAAAAATACTTGAGACTCAAATCGTGTGGATGAAATATTCCATCTCTTGGCCTTGTTTAATAATGCGGACAAAGGTGCAGTGTGTGGCCAGGTAATCAGGGCCGGCGTTGATAGGCAGGAGACAGACGCGCTGTAAGGCAGGAAACCAGGAGTGTTGCCCTGCATTATAATGTCCTCATTCATCCCCCACTCGGATAATGTTCACAGCATGCTCGGCTTAATTCATTCATCACAGCCTACTGGGGGCCTTTTTGCGTTATTTGTTAAAAAGCCTTGGTGCTTTTCTAAACCCGTTAAGTTCAGGTTTGTGCGCTGACTGGATTATGCAGGAGCTGATTGCTTCTGGGCTTTGTGAAGGTGCCCATGTATTGGAGTGTTTTTGTTTGTCTATGTATGCACTTGAATAAATTGGTGTGTGGGGACCGAGAATTCTGCAATGAGCCCAAGTTTGGTCTCAGACTTGTTTGGCTTCATTGGCCAGTGTGGTCGATAAGAACATCCATCTATTCCCATTCTCAGCCAATCAGGGCACAAATCTGTGGAACAAATAGGCTATGTGCTGGGAGTAAATTAATTGAATCTAAGAAACACTCAAATTCACTGATTTAGAAAGCCTGTGTGCAGTGCTTTTTGTTGGGTGTAAGCTCCAGGATGAACTTCTAGAATGAACCAGATGAGGGGTATTTTGCACATTTGGATATTACAGATTTCAGAATCTCTTTTTGAGGGCCCTGATCTAAGAGGGGACCCTACTTAAGGCATATTGGGGGGAAAAAGAGAGTGACATGTGATACTTGTGCAATATTGCGATGTATTTTTCAAGCCAATTCAAGACGGTATGTTCCATTCAATTTAAACACACATTTTGTCTAAACAAGACTTGAAAAACAAGGTTAAAATACAACTAAATTAGGAAATCATTTTACTTTTTAGGCAAAGATCCTTCAGTCTTCATCTGTACTCTGTGGTTGAAGTGGAGGACGTTTTGGTTCTTCATCCAAAGAACTTGTTGTAAAGGTTGGAGAAAAGCATCTTAACCTATTATCTATTACAACCAAGAGAGGTGGGACTTAGAGGCCAACTCCGCCTGCTGGTTCTTCATAAAAGACCCACGAGCGCCATGTCTGCTCAGTGCTGACGACGTCCTACACTTCAACTACAGAGTACAAGAATCTTTGCCGACGATGGACAACTCCTGTACAACTGAGAACGTACACAAACTAAAACAATTGCACATTTATTAGTTATATGCATTTTTTTGTTTGTGGATGAATTAGCACAAAATTGTCTACCTCAACCAGATGGAAGACTTTAGTGATTTTGACATATATTGTGGCTTCTTGTGATGTGACTGATATCGCATCATCTGGTATTATACAATATTTTTTGCGATATACAGTACCGAGTTCATTTGCAAAAACAGATACCTCCATTTTGAATTTTTTGCAATATAGTTTTAGACGTTTATTACTGTGCTCTACAGGGGACACCAGTAAATGTAAAGTTGAATCAATTTGATCCATAACAAGTGTCTTCATATTTCTGATTTGCTAAAATGGATCTGGTCATTAAAAACACACCTAGACAAAGAGAAAATTTCAAGAATTCGTTGGTTTTTGTCAATTGCACTTATCTATTTTTGCAAATGAACTCTTCCTTTTATGAATTGGTTTTTCTTCATTTTCAACACTATTTACATTATATGACTCTCATTGCAGGAATTCAACTATGAATGAACACATGGAATTATGTAGGGATCAAAAAAGGGTCAAATAACTCAAAATATGTTTTATATTGTCATCCTTTTCCGCTCTTGGCATTTTCTCCATGAGCTTCATGAGATAGTGACCTGAAATGGTTTTCAACAGTCTGTGAAGTGAAAACCACTTCTGTGACTACATCACGAAGCTCAGTGAGAAAGTGTCAAAAGTGTGCAAAGCAGCAATAAAAGCTAAATTTGGCTATTTTGAAGAATCTATTTAGCCTTCTTTTTGTCTAAAACCTAATTCCATATGTGTTTACTGCCTTTAGTGAGAATCTACAATGTAAATCGTCAACAATACACACATTTTTTACTGTATTGTGCAGCCCCATTGTACACATTTTTAGTTGTAGGGTAAAGAGAACCACCCAGATTAAACCCAACATGAAACTTCTCAACATTGGAAGATTCGTGTTATATCGAAATTGCATTGTGAACTTCTGTCACCACGTGTCGCATCAGTCAGCAGGTAGAGGAAAACAAAATCAAAAGCAGGCCAATCCGTGACTCACTCTAGTTTCGATTTCGTAGCTGACTTCCTTATCCTTCTGGTCTGATGTGCACTTGCGTCTTGGGAACATGTGAAGCCAACACGCAGTAGATGAGATGCAGTAACGTTAGCTAACCCTGGAAACCAGATAGCGTCAGCGGTGGACGTTAGGTGAGGCCTGCCGGAGTCAGTGGCTGTTAATCATTTACAATACAAGGCTGGCACTCCTAATAAAGAGATGGAAGCATGCCACTTGTGCCACGGCGTGAGTTTGCTCAGGCCCATTGTCCACGGCTCATCAACAGAACGTCCCATAATAGGCACACAAAAAGGAAATGAAAGCTTAAACCATCGATCCAGCTTTTTTTGCTTCCGGTACCGATACTTGGGTTTACCAACCAATACTGTAAGAGTTTCACAAAAGTAGTTTTATAGATGAAATATTTGTTATTTAGGTATAAAGATATCAGTTAAGTGAGTTGGAATGAGTGAAAAAGCGTCTGGTCTTGTTACATTAAATTGATGACTTCCAACATACAGTGATCTAATCAAAAATATATTTTATCAGTGATTCTGTGCCTAAAGTAGTGACTCATCTGTCACAGCCTTGACTGGTTGAGGCATACTGCTGCTAACTGCAGTATTCTTCATGGCGATCAATAGTGCTATTGCAGAGTGTAAAACCAATCAAATGGCCGGATTCTACAGGTTAAGAGCTTGCAAATGACATACAGCATGTCCATATTCACTTAACCCAACCATTTATACCCCATGACAGGGCCATTCTAGCCATTTTGGTGCCCTAAGCAGAAATGTTTGGTGGCTTTGGTCGCTCTCCGGCTCAAACACCTCCTTCGCTTCCCTCTCTCTGCTCGTCTCTCAGCGCTGTGAGCACAGGCTCCAGACAACACTACAGGCTGCAAAGGTGTTGTCAGAGTCTGAACTCATGTTTTCTAATTCATTTTTTACGTTATCTCTGTTGTATGAACGGGGAAACGTGGCGCACAGGCATCACTCCGAACGTTAATCATTGACTCTTCCTCATCGTTCTCATTGAATTGAAAGGCAGTTTTTGTCCATTGGATGACAATAACAACAGTGCAAATACTGTGCAATGTCATCAACGCGGTGCCCTCGAAGCTCCATGAGACTAACAATGAAAACATCCATCCCCAAGTGTCCATTTTACAAACAATGTAAGCTAGCTACCGCATTACTTTAGCATGTTAGCTAAAAGTGGCTCAAATCAAAGCTAAAATGTCTGGCTTATGTTTATGGCACTAACAAATACAAGCTCTCGTTACAAAAATAGCCTTGACATTAGCGCTTGGGGAAAAAGAAAAACAGTGAATCTTCAGAAAATGATTACACACATCTGCCAACCGGTGTGACTTATGCGTTACAATAACCAAAAACGCCAACAGTTTGTGCACGCGACTGTAGTTCTGCAGCCGTTCTGAAACTGCCTGGCTTGCCCTGTCAGCCTCTTGTTTGCCTCCCTGCTTTAAGTGCGGCTTTACTCGCATCAAAGGGCCGATTATGCTGAGGAGGTGTCGTGCCGTCTAGGTATTTTTACTCACGGAGATTATGGCTGCTATTTCGGAGCCCACTACTACTACCTGGCCTCCATCTTCACTTGCAGCACGTTACGTCACCGGGACACGACAACAAAGAAGCGACACGGCAGTAATAACAGAGAATGGGACGGGTCTATGGGCGTGCGTCCTCAGCCCACGTTTAAAGTTAACGCTGTGTTGTAGGTCTATTGTTGTCATCAGTGCCTGGCTTTGATCCTCAGCCTTTTCTCATGATGTGCTATGATCTAGATTTGTGCCTGTCGGAGGAAGACAATCTCGAATCACTATCCAATTTTACACGACAGCAGCAGTCTGAGATTGCGAATTTGTTTTGGTGACAGGGAGAAGATGCAGAATGGTGATTTATAGCTATATACACACACAAATGTTTTACCATTACACCAGCTTATTAGATACTACAATTTGAGTATCCGGAAAAGCACTATAGTGTATTATTGTGTGTAATATTGATTCCTTTGAGCTTTTAACTACAGTCAAACATTGTTCTGTTGTCAAAAACATTTCATTTCAGTCAGGCATTTTGAATAATTTTGTTCACTTTGGTCGTTTCTTCTTCTACAGCGCTCTTGTTTGTAGTTCCTGGATTTTTTTTTAGCATTATAGAAAGCATTTTTAAAGCCCATAATCTTAATCCATCACGTCACCAATTCTAAACAATTATGGGGGTTATTTACCAAGCATTTGCTCATGTGCAAAACAAGTAGTATGTGCAAAAGTGGGTCCTTCACTTTTCAAAAGTTACATTTGGTGCAACTTCACTTTGCACTCGTTATTTAGCACCTGTCTTGGTAAATGACCCCCTATATGGGTGAATCCAGGAAATGTTGCTGATTCGTGTGACATTCTTGTTGTCGCGAGAAAAAAAAAATGTTTTAGTCTGTGAGGTGTAAAAACTGACCTCTTTGGAGTTAGTGACTTTTCATTATGCCAAACTATAGGGCTTTCAATAAAATAAAGTGTGTTAAGTAATTCTGAGTATCTCCTATCTGACCACATGAGGGCCAAACCAGCAACATTTCCAGGATTGGGCCATATGCTTATAATCTGTGCATCATGGTGCCATATATTTGCTCGCAGGCTAAAAGTGAAAGCTTGTATTCACAGTTGTGTCGCGTGTCATTCTCACTGCTGCCTTAAGGCCTATAGGTTCATGTTATGGAAGGGAGAAATTTCCAAAAAGTAAATTGGCAAATATTTTCCCTGATCATTATTTGGTAGTGATAGGATTCACAAACCTGCCATATTGTTCTTATGGCTGGTAGTCCTTTCTACTGGACAACATCACACACATGTTTTTGAATATTGTCACCACTTTTGGACACTTTTATGAGAAGATTTTTAGACCTTAGTTCATATGCGCTGACAGAGAAGACATTGAACTTTGTGACAGTTTTTGTTTCATGTGGTTTGGCCCAGGAACTACAGAGAAATTAGCCACAAACTAAGGCTTCATAGATCATGCATTTAGACAGTTGCCATATTTACCGCCATATTGTCAGCTGTCCTCCACCTCAATTTGAAACTACAGGCTCTTAATCATAGGCAAAGATTCTTCAGTCTTCATCTGTACTCTGTAGTTGAAGTGTAGGACGTTTCGATCTTAGTCCAAACATCGTCATCAGCTTAATAAAGATTTGAGCACGCTGTGGGTCTCTTCAGAGTAAACCAGAAGGAGGAGTTAACCTCTAAGTCCCTCCTCTCTTAGAACTAAAGGTCGGAAAAACATCTTAGCCTATACATACTTAATAATCTTCCAAGAGAGGAGGGACTTAGAGGTTAACCCCACTGGAGACAATGATGAGGACACCAGGCTGTATTTCAACTTCTTGAGCTCGACCGGTAAGTGGCTACAAGACCCACAAACGTGTCCAAGTCTTTACTGAGATGATGACGATCTTTGGACTAAGATCGAAACGTCCTACACTTCAACTACAGAGTACAGATGAAGACTGAAGAATCTTTGCCTACGATGGACAACTCCTGTACGATTGAGAACCTACACAGACGTACATATAGGCTCTTAAGAATATTGTGATGCCCCGTGAACGCATCTCACTCCATACTGTCGTTTCCTTACACAAGCATTATTTCAAAATCTAAAATGTAAAATATCAATGCTGGGGTTTCCAAAATATGCAGTATACACCCACTTTAGGGTAAAAAGCTGCTCAATTTGGCCAAGTCCTTATCACTTAAGTTTTATCACTACACACAAGCTCTTTGTATTGCATTGTTGCTATGTGGGATTTAATTACTTTTTTGTCTCAATAGCGCCTTTAAAAGAGCATTTTTGGCATCATAATAAAAGCATAGCCGTCCCGTAGTCGCTCTGAATCCCCCTCTTCTCAGGTGTGGGTTTGTCACGGACTTTATCTCGAACAAACAGGTTTTCTCGCAGCCTGCCGATAAGACTGGACACAGTGGTGCGCTCTGCCTGGCGCCACTTCTGCGTTTCGTTTGTCGAGCACTTTAACAGGTGAGGGACTTATAGAGCTTGTGTGCTCAGCGGGGTTGGCCGGGCTGTCTCTGGGAGGTTTTTCTTTTTTTTTTTGGGTAAATGAACAGTCATACACACGGACAAGTCATTACGACACACAGGAGAATGAGGATGTGCTGATAATTCAGACGTTGAGTTGTTTACACTAGCTGCCGGCGCGAGGCCAGTCACGGTCAGTGGGGCATGCAGTTTTCCTGTGAGCACCTGTATGGCTCCACACACGTCGCGGAGCAAACACTTGAGCAAGACGGATAGATGTGATAAAAAGTGAACGGGGAACAATGGGATGACAGGTTGACCTTGTGCAGAATGTAGGTCGATGCTATGATTCACCATTGATGCGTTTTGTACACTTTGTGACTACACTTAGGTAGAATGATCTCACCTCTCGTTCCTCGGCTTGAAATATAGTGTTTAGGTGTTAGGTCTGACTCCGGAGTTGTCCTTGCGAAAGTTTTAAACAAAGTTCTCTCTGTAAAATGTAATATTTACGTATTCTATATACTGTATGCTACCTTTCAAAATTATGTAGTGGAGCATCAAAAATCAATACCAGCTAATTTCTCTTTCAATAGAAGTACTTTTCATACTTGGAATGCTACTATTACAAATGAATCGAGTAGCCAGATTATGACTGATGTTTGACACGGTTGCGCAGCAAAAAGGTCCATTGTTTGATTTCCTGGAGAGGCCTTTCTGTGTGGAGTTTGCATACAAATACAGCTTCACTTTCAGTATTTTCTACCTCAAGTAAAACATGCTGAGAATTTGCATTTCTCTCAAACTCTCAGAGAAAAACATACAATATTTAATCCTGTATAAACAGCAATATCAAAATAAAATGTACATCTAATACATAAAATCAGTGTTTCCCAACCGTTTTTCCTTGAAGCCCTTCTGTCCAAAAACGCAGCACCTAGAATTGCAACAAAAGCAAAAAGTAACAAGTTGAATTCAACAATTTAACAGAAATGGGAGTGTTTTGAGCAGCTGTTCTCCTGCCTCAGTCATATGTAATTAATATTTCACCATTTAACTTGCTAAGATGTGTCTCTCTGATCAGACAAGGCTCCAGGGATCCCCCCTCAGGTTGGGAACCATTGCATGTAATCACCAGTTGATTTCTCTTCAAAAATCCTCCATCGCTGATTGGAAATTGCCTCCTCATTTGTGAACTTTATGTTAATAATCCATGACACAACCGATTTCTTCAATGCCAGCTTCAATGTAGCTGTAAATGTTTTGAGTGACAACCGACTCTACTTTGTATTCCAAATATATGAATAATGTCTGTTTCCTTGTTACCAACAGAATCCCATTATGCAGACCAGGCCACAAGGTTCCCCCTATTTTCATTACGACTACCTGACTCCGCGGTGTGGGATCATTTATGTTAAATGCAGCACACATGACCCCAATTTCCTAAGGAGGAGATATTTCTTACCTCCACCACTTGCATAATACGCCATGACTCTGTGTCGGAGAGCTCACATTGTCAGCCCAGTCCCCGAGGCAGACGGATAGTTATTCCTTCATCATGGTGATTTCCATGCTTGTAACGCTGGGCTAATTACAATAGGAAGTGCCGCCTGGGTAGCGACCGCGGCTCCTCACTAAATGCCTGCACGCACATAGGAAGTTGCATTTCATTATTTGGACTGTTTTGAATGAATAGCACAAGGGAAATTAGGGACTATTATTATTATCATTTCCAGTGACTACCACTAACAGGTGTTCCGACAACAACCCTTCCTGCTTTTCATATATCAAAAAGCATCCATTACAGGTTGATAGTTCAAGTTAAAATTGCTTGTTGAAAGTGCAGACCTTCATCAAGCCATTAACCCTATCTTGCAGCATTGTCAGAAGAGGCTTTCACTATTCAATGTTAGTGGTAAATGCTTAAATTCTCTATTATAATGGAGACTTTACTAAACTTAACTTTTTTTGAGTATAACATTCTTCCCACATAAAAAAATATACAGTATCTCACTTCATTTACGCAATTTTGAGATAATCCTCTTCACTTTTGTTGTTTCTTAACAAACAAAATAATAATTTGTTGACTAAAGTCAACACCCCTTCCAGAAGACCAGGTGCTGAAACTATCTCCAGAGAGTGTGAGAAGATCTCTGAGCAGGATCAACACACGCAAAGCACCGGGCCCTGACAACATACCAGGTTGTGTACTGAAAGGTTGCGCTGATGAACTCACTGAACACGGGGGCTCCCCAAGGCTGTGGGTTGAGCCCTCTCCTGTTCACTCTGCTGATCCATGACTGCGCTCCAAAGTACGACTCAAACCTCTTCATCAAGTTTGCAGACGACACAACAGTGGTGGGTCTCATCAGCCACAGAGACAAGTCAAACTACAGGAGTGAGGTGAGCAGTCTGGCCATGTGGTGCACACAGAACAATCTCTCTCTAAATGTGGAGAAGACAAAAGAGATTGTTGTGGACTTTCGAAGAGCGCGGGTCCATCATGCTCCTCTAACAATCAACGGTGCTGCAGTTGAGAGGGTGACCAGCACTAAGTTCCTGGGTGTGCACATCACAGAGAAGCTCTCCTGGACCATGCACACCACATCACAGAGAAGCTCTCCTGGACCATGCACACCACATCACTGGTCAAGAAAAGTAATCAGCGTCTCTACTTTCTCCGCAAGTTGAGAAGAGCCAGAGTCCCAGCCTCTGTTATGTCCAACTTATACAGAGGGACTATAGAGAGCATCCTGACCAGCTCCATCACTGTGTGGCAC
>OMNZ01094978.1:0-17794 GCA_900303255.1 Lesueurigobius sanzi
TTGAGGGACCCATGGATATCAGCAGATTCAGACTCAATATCAGCAGATTCTGGAGAACAATGTCCAGGAATCAGTGACAAAGTTGAAGTTGTGCCGGGGCTGGATCTTTCAACAAGACAATGATCCTGAACACTGCTCAAAATCTACTAAGGCATTCATGCAGAGGAACAAGTACAACGTTCTGGAATGGCCATCTCAGTCCCCAGACGTGAATATTATCGAAAATTTATGGTGTGATTTAAAGCGGGCGGTCCATGCTCGGAAACCATCAAACCTGACTGAAGTAGAGAGGATCTGTAAAGAAGAATGGTCCAAAATACTCCAGAATCCAGACCCTAATTGGAAGCTATAGGAAGCGTTTAGAGGCTATTTCTTAGGTTATTTCTGAAAAAGGAGGATGCACAACATATTGAGTAATTTTTCTTTTGTGGTGCCTAAATTTATGCACATGCCTAATTTTGTTTAAATAATTCTTGCACACTTTCTGTAAATCATACAAACTTTATTTCACTTCTCAAATATCACTGTGTTTGTCTCCTATATGATATATTTAACTAGAATTTTTTATCCAAACAACCAATGATTTATAAAGGAAAATCATGAAAATTTACAGGGGCCCAAACTTTTTCATACCACTGTCTATAGTGTGGCAGAGAAGAAAGCGACACAAGCGGATGATTTGTGAGTAGGTTTATTCTTCTCAAGCCAGCAACAGAATGCAGAAAAGCCGGGAACACATTGCCTTCAGGGCATAGACACGTCCCTCAACCCCAAAGGCTGCTGGGTGAGAGACATCCCATAACATGTACACCACAA
This sequence comes from Lesueurigobius sanzi, assembly GCA_900303255.1. NCBI lineage: Eukaryota > Metazoa > Chordata > Actinopteri > Gobiiformes > Gobiidae > Lesueurigobius > Lesueurigobius sanzi. Next base: position 817 of record OMNZ01094978.1, read on the forward strand.
TAGCACATTTTAAAAACAGACATGGCTGCCACAAAGTGCTTTCCAAAAGAAAATGCACAAAAAAATACAAAAGTATGATCCGCTATCATCAGAGTCTCAGTTAGCCTGAATTAAAAGGCAGGTTAAAGAAATGCTTATATGACCAATAAGTTTACACACCCCGACAGAATGCATTTCACAGAATACGAATGATAACACAAAAACCTTTATTTCACTCATTGTTAGTGGTTGCATGAAAACCTGTTTGTTTACGCTTTTCAAATAGAAACTAGCTAAATGTCCCTGATCAAAAGTTTACATATTGTGCATCTTGAAACAAACATTCATTTTTTTCAGAGAGTCCCATTTTGTCAGAGTCCTGTATTTCAGCTGAAGTGAGTTTTTCTTTGCACCTGAACAATTTTCCTGGCAGTTGTCGAAGGTCATGCTAGGGACATTCATTCATTTTATTTGAGCAACAGAGTTTCACAATGTTCAACATGTTTTGAACTGAGCACAAGGTTCAGCAGATGTTACACAGAGCAAAGGAAGTAAAGGACAGTTTTGACGCTCAAAAGGAGTAAAATTACCTTTGTCTCAAACCATTTGCGTTGTCCACAAAACAATCATCCACATAACCTTATGATTTAGCAACTCTGCTAATCCAAGAGAAGAGCCAAGGGACATTACACCAGGATCATAATGCCCCAGACACATAGCTCCTAGGTTCACTCGGGTACTCTTCAATTAGGGCTGGGCGATATGATGATAAAAACCGAATCGTGATCTGGTCTCCATGACAATCTGCTTTTTGGTGACATCGTCATATCGTGATTCAGTGGGGTTTTTTTTGTTAAACGCAGCTCTGAGCTCAAATACTGACACTTTTCCCCACTCACTGTTTCTGCTGTCAGAACTAAACCAAAACTAAATCAGGAGAAAACTAGGTCTAAACCAGGTCTAATAAATCTAAATCTGACAATATCACAGTCTGAATCTGGATTAAACCAAGAGGTAAACCAGACTAAAGCAGAGAAACTAAAAAGGACTAAACCAGGAACAGAACGAAAGGATGATTACCCTGGACAAAACCAGGACTAAACCAGTTCCAGACACAAGGACTACATCGGAAATAAACAAAGAGAAAACTGTCTAAATCAGGTCTAAACCTGGACAATATCTCAGGCTGAACCAGGAATAAACCATGAGGGAAGCATTGCAAAACTATGTAAGGACTGAAACTCGGACTACAACAGGTCTGAACCTAGACTAAACCACTACAACACCAGGTCTAAATCTAAGAAGCAGATGGTTTTAGCCACCTTTTACAGATTGTGATTTAAACTTAAGTAAATTGTGAGAGAAGAGAGAAGATTTTTTGACCATATCGCTCAGCCCTATCTTCAATTACTTCTTCCATGCATTACTTTGACACTGGCCACTTACAATTTAGGCCTTGTTTAACTCCCTCATACTGTATCCTTGACATTTTCAGAGTCTATCAAGCCTAAACCAATGTAACAAAATGATAGCTTGCTGTCACAGGCATAATGATAAAGAGATAATGTACAGTATATGACATTCACTTCAGCTGTTCAAGTTAAGCCTGACCAATGTAAATAACACCATTGGGACTTTTATTTAAATGTCACCAGTTTTGAGTTTCCACTGGATTTCCCGAGGTGTGTTATGCTACACTTTTAGTCTCCTCACTGACCCCGAGCCCGAGCAGCTGCCGTGGGCTGTAACTGCCCTGTTTACACTTGAATGTTTATGAAGGGGATCACATACGTGGAGACACTTGTTTTCTGTCTGACCCGAGTGTTGATGAAACTTAATTTAGCGTTGGTTCAGAGCTATTTAGTCTGCATTCCTACGCTACAGCCATAGACAGCACGGCTACGGCCAAATGTGCCAACTCAAAATGTGCCCGTGTTATTTATGTCTGAGGACCTCAATGTGTGAACATCATGGAGCAAGTGGGAGGTTTTTGCATTGAGAAATGTATTCAGATGTATTGTTACGAAGCTACTCAAACCCAAATCCTAGCCACCTAATCATTGGCTCAGAAAATGCTTATTGTGTCGATGTTAACAAGGATTTTTTTTAAATACAGACATAGCATGAGTCCAAAGTAGGATTACATTAGGCCTGAAATCAAGAAGAAACATTTTTAATCAGAAAAACATAATTTAACATGGGTTACACTTTTATATTGCTTCCATTGGGCAATAATCTCAACCAGGCTTAGAGAGACTAATCCATGCGTTTGTCTCCAGCAGGTTAGACTACTATAACGGCCGGACTCACGGCCAACTCTACATTCAGAACGCTGCTGCTCGAGTCCTGGCTAGAACCAGGAAATACGACCATATTAGTCCAGTGCTCAGGTCTCTGCACTGGCTTCCCGTCACTCAGAGAACTTTAACTGCTCAGCTCTTGTACAAGTCTCTTCATCATCCAACACCGAAGTATCTCTGTCATACGGTTCGGACATGTTAGAGCCATCTCAGCTCTGATGACCTCAGGGAGTGGGCTCCTGCTGGTCCCAGAGTCAGTCCAAGATTGCCCACTCTACAATCTATATCAAATTGTAACACAGTTTTCCTGGTTCCAACCTTTTTTCATGTTTTTCACTTCCTTGTTGGCACATGTGAAGAGGTATTGTGCTTCCATGCTTTACCAATGGGCATTTTCTGTGTGTGACTGTATGTCCCCGCTGAGGTGACCCGAACCACAGTTTGAGGACCACTCCCGTTGACGATATCTGCACTTTCCACCACCATCTGAAGACTGTCTGCCTTTGCCAATTAGCTGAGAATAATTGAGCTGGCAGAGGTCCATAATCTCCCAGTCTGTGCTCCGAAACATGCCTGCCTTAGTGAGATATGATGAGAGGTACAGTAGCTGTGCCTCAGGCAATTTAAAAGAATGATCCAATGGCATTGCCAAGTTTACTAACACGGCTTTAAGGTTTCCAGGCAATGAAGATGAGTTTGGCCGAGGAAATGTAATAGCCTGAGCAGCCACAGGGTGATCTCACTGCAATGTACATACGCTTGCCAAACAGAACTTTGCACAGACAATAATAGCAATACATTGTTTGTATGTTTAATGGTCCTATTGTCAGGAACTCTTTTGACTAATAAAAACCGAAATTAGGCGTGATCCCACCCAATTCATGTTCTATACTTTAAGATTGTATCATATTTTAAATGACCATTTGTTGCTCTGTGTTCCATTTGCCCGTACAGAACTGGGAAAAGGGGCTTTTGTTTACCTTTTTCATGGAACAAAAAGACTGGAAATTAACTGAACTTTGTAATTGTAATTGTTTTTTTGTTCATAATTTGTACTGTATGCCATTTTAATTGTGTAATTGTAACTGTTGCTGCTTGTTGGCCAGGATTCCCTTTAAAATATTTTTTTAATCTCAGTGGGACTTTCCTGGCTGAATAAAAGTGCAATAAAAACACAAAACACTGTATACTATTAATGCTGTAGGCATTTGGTCTGTAACTGAGTGAATATTTAATGATTTTTCTCATTGTACTCACCCTTATCTTTGCTTCCTTTCTTCAGAGAAAAAGCTACAGCCAAAACAATGACCAGGAAACAGAGCAGCAGAACCTGCGGAGACCCAAGAAGAGAGTTTAAGTTAAAGCCATCATTCTCTCTCAGATCAGCGGCCAAGCACAGACGGCAGTGTTTAGAGGCACCGGACCACACTTGGTAATGTTTACACCAAGCAAATACTAACAGAAGCTGAGAAAGAAAAATGATCATCACGAAGAACAACTCTGTTAATTCTTTGATAAATCTATGATTTGTTGTCAACTAGTGGTGGTTTAGAGCTGTTCTTAAAGTTTTGCTGGCAAGTCCAGGTGTCAAAAACAGAGACACCACTGTCCCACATAAGGCTGAAACAACTAAGTGATTATTCAACAACTATCAGTAATTGAAATAGTTTAAAACAGTCAACTATTTTAGTAATTGATCAACCGTTTCTGATAAATAACCAGTGAGAGCAAGAATGACATCATAATTTTCTATTTTTATTCAAATCTTTGTCTGTAAGCTTTTTTTTGTAAATATTTGACTTCTCTGTGCCCAGAAATTAGCACAGACCATTATCTAATCGGAGCTGAGTGACCTCCACTCTTATGGTTGCCAGATCCTACAGTAAAACCAGTTTGGGAATACAGTATATAGCCTGGTCTTACCTAGCCTGGGAATACCCATGCTGCTGGCACTCCAATCTTTTCGAACTGCTACACAGCCTGGAAACCATGGCCCAAAACTTTGCAGGGATTTGGAGACCAATCACAGAATGTAGAGGGACGGCAAGACGATGACGTGACACTATTGGACAGACTGGATTAGCTGAGGCTCATACGTCATCGGGTACAGTTGATATGATTGGCTCTGGGCTAAGTGCAGATGCATATGATAGACATTTGTAGCAAACGGCTATGGACAATCGTAAACCACACCTTTCCTACGAGAATATGAATGGGTGGTTCCGAGACTAAATATTCAATTGTGATTTAGTCTGGTGCTAGCCAGTCTTACCATACCCTCGTACTCATACAGAGGGTCTGGATCTTCACAAGTGAGCTCTGTTATCAGGTGGGAGGGGTCAACTCCTTTTAAAGTTTGAAAAGATCGGATCTGATTTTACCCAAGCTAGGGTTTGGCCCCCTACAACACCCGCCTCCCCTGCTCGCTGAATGGCTCGGATGAAGTTCTTCCGATGTATCGCAGCCAATGAGATCAGACCCAGATGTAACATGTAGGGAAATGATAATTGAGCGGAGTTTACGGATGGCTAGGAACGCCAGGCTAGGAAACAACAAGGACTCTCTCTCTCCCTTTCACAATCCCACTATTATCGAGATTCTGAGCTATTACAGCTGTGCTCAAAAGTTTGCATACCTTAACAGAATGTTAAGGTGGCCACACACAACAGGATTTAAAATATTTTGAGATTTTAAATATGTGCACAAACCACACACACTTAAGGAGGGCTCACATACACACACATGAGGAGTCCCACCACAGATCATGAGAGAAAGTTTCTATTGAGCCACGCCTCCTCAGACTCAGAAAGACTAAAAATCTGTCTAAAAATCCTCTAGTGTGTGGCCAGGCTCAGGGTGTGTAAACCTATGCATTTCATAGAATGTGAATGATAACACAAAAACACTTTTCAACTAGAAACTAGACAAATGTCCCTGGTCAAAGTTTACATATTGTGCATCCTGAAATGTTTGTTTCAGGATGCACAATATGTAAACTTTTTTTCAGAGAGTCCTGTATTTCAGCTGAAGTGAGTTTTTCTTTGCTCCTGAACAATTTTCCTGGCAGTTGTTGAAGGTCATATAAGCGTTAGATCAGGGACATCAGTACAACAGTAGTTTCTGTTTCGTTATGATTTCAAAAGAGTAAACTCAGTTCTTTGACAATAAATGGCTTCGCACTATCATGTTATCATTAATATTCTATGGAAAATGGCCAAAAGATTGAATGTAAACTTATGAGCACAACTGTAAATTGTGAAACTTGCACTAAAGCTGGACACACACTACAGGATTTTTAGTCTTAGGAGGAGTGGCTCAATACAAATTTTCTCTCATGGCATGATCTGTGGTGGGGCCCCTCATGTGTGTGTATGTGTGTCCTCATGTCCATAAGTGTGTGTGTGGCCTGTGCACAGATCTTTAGTCTCAAAATATAAAAAATCCTCTATGGCCACATTTAGAGAATCCTACAGACATTGCCTTTAACTGTCCTTAAGTAGTAAAAACGCACCTAATGCACCTCAGACATCATCCTCAAGTGCCAAAGTTCATCCATTCAGTTAACAAATCATCGCACTGTACTGTAAAGCATTTCAATATTTCATCCCTGCAAGATTTATGTGCCTAAACTTTGCCAAACATGCAATCGCTAATGACTTCCCTCTGTTCCCTCCCTCCCACATGTTCTCTGTAATTGAGCCGGCGCATGGCTCACATCTGTGCGCGCACAAACCGGGCTTGGGCCGGTAATTAAAGGGACATTTCAGCTTGGACCTACATCACTCAACTCTCTCTCAGCGCAGTCACATGATCCGCTGTCAAGATGGCCACCCGGTGCCACTGCACAGAGCCCAGAGCCAATGCCGGGGCCGCGCTCCTCGGTGTGTAATTAGTGTTTAAGTTGAACGCTGTGGTTTGGAGCCAGATGTTCGGGATCATGTATGAAGTTGTCATCGTGAGGCAGAAGTGCTTTTCCCTGTGAGCGGTACGAGGGGGATGAGTCGGCCTTACGGAGTTACGTTTGCTTCAAAGCCATGGAGACTTTTTTCCAGGTGTTGAATTTTCTTGAAATATGTATATCTGCCCTTTATTTGACTAGGTAAGTCAAAGAAATCTGCCAGCGGGGTAAGTTTTTTGTACTTGAATGAAGAATTTACACATCACATCACACTCAAAAGATAAACAAATTGATACATTTCAATTTACTTACTAGATTAGATATGATGTGGCCAGTGCTTAATTTGATCCAACTTTTGGGGGAACGCATTCCGGGAAATCGGAATTTTGAGCTTTATTGGATCCGGGAAATAAAATACTCCAGCAACTTTTAAATATGCAATTATTTTGGGCTGTTCCCCCATAAAAAGTGTTCCTGAAAATCTGGATTTACAAATTAAGCACTGGATGTGGCTCAAAATTATACAAATTAAGGTACATACTGTATTCTTTATTTGCGTAATTTTAACTTATCAACATACAGCCAAAGATTCTTCAGTCTTCATCTGTACTCTGTAGTTGAAGTGCAGGACTTTTCTTCATCCAAACAGCTTCGTCAGCACTGAGCAAACTTGGTCGCCAGTGGACCTTATAAAGATCTTATAAAGATCCACTGGTGATAGTTAGCAGCAGTATGTTAAGGATAGCTTCAACCAGTCAAGGCTCACACCTAAAGTAGTGAAACAGGCTAATATTTGAATTTTAGTTTGAGCTATACTGTTACAGAATCACAGATATAACTATGTGTAATGCATTAATGATGTATGTTGAAAGTTGTCTTTTTAATGTAACAAGAACCAGCCACTTTTCCATACTTTTCTGAAAATCTCACAGTACAGTATTTGTTGGTATCGGTAGATATTCGAACCCCAAATATTGGTTATCGGAAGCAAAAAAGCTGGATCGGTGCATCTCCAATTTGCACTCATAAGGAGAGAACGAGCAAACTCCTCACCCCCACCTGCCCGGGGATCAACCCTGGGACTGTCTTGCTGTGAGGTGAACACCGAAAATACAACCTACCTCAGATAAATATTCTATATAAAATTGTGTGTTTTATGGTCATGAGTTACAACACAGCAGCTTAGCATCCATCATTCTTTTAAACAGCAGAAAATGAATGGGGAGTTAACTTGCAGATGCAGAGCAGATTTCGAGGTGGGCGGGCACAGATGATCTCTGTAAACCCCCCCCCGATGTCCCTCTTTCCCTTAAGCTCACCTCAAAGCTAAGACCAGTGGGAATTTTCCATATATAATCCCATTAGTGTTTTCTGCGTAGCCTAAATGAGTGTGGCGGTGTCTGGGCCTTGTGCTGGACCACGACCTGCTGCTGTTGTGGAGAGGAAAACCTGGAGACGTGGGTTTGGGAAAGTAAACATTGTCTGGAAACGCATATTGCACTGCTGTCCGGTCATAATAAAGAGCAAGTGTCTTCCACTGAGTTCAAACGATGAATATGACAGGAAGCAGAGATGGGTAGCACTCAAATATATTGAATTGTGTACTTTTGAACACTGTACTATACTCTACAAGTTTATCCAAAAAATGTTAGCCTTTATTCTTTGGTCGGGGTCAGTCCAAACATTGAACACACATGAGACATTGGTCTTTTGCAGTTTTGACTAGATTAAACATTATTTACTATTGTCATCTCGATTGACAGTGGTAAATATGACATGAGAAATGTACTAGTTTTGGAAAAAAAGTAAACGATACCCAATCCTAGACGGGACCCTATTATACATGTATTTAGTGAGCGACAGGACCACCTAAATGAAACCTATGCAGATAAGGAGAGGACGAGCAAACTCCTTACCCCTCACCGGCCCCCAGGGATTGACCTCGGGACAGTCTTGTTGTGAGGTGAGAGTACAAACCACTGAGCCAGCATGTCGCCCAGGTAGCAGTGAAAAACATCTACTGCTGGTACTACCACTATTACCACCCCACTAGCAACCCACTCTGCCACCAAGGATGAAAACTGGCCCATGCTTGTTTGGGTCCATAGTCTTGGACATAAATACTGATTATACAACTCCCAAACAAGTCAAGATCTAAGTAAGAAAGGTAGAAAGGGGGCACTGAAAGGTTTGTTGACACATAATTCAGCAGACAGCACATTGCTTTTGTGTTCAGTTTACAGTTTTTCATCTTGATCAAGGGTCAACCATGTTCTTCTCTCATGCACACGTACAGGCACATGTCATCTTCTCTTTTTGAAATGTTAGTAACTTTTTTGTTTTACAACTTCTGCATGTGTTTCATTATATTGTTGTTTTGTTAATCATCAAACTAGGGGGAAAGGACAAGAGAAACTATGCTAAGAATAAAGTGAGCCAGAACTAAAAGTCCTCAATATCACAGAGAGCAATATGCTACATGTGAGTGAGGACAGAACATTCCCCACATGTATCAAACACACTGATAAAACACTTATCCCTGTGCACTTGGTGGTACAGTTATTGTTTGGTAAGGGGGGAAAAAGACTATAAAATAACCATTACTCTATGACATAATATATTTCACCCCGAAACAGACTGTGTGGGAAATTCCAAAATGTACCAGACGTTAATGTTTAAGGCCCAAACCCAGGTCATAAACATTACACATTAATTACATGCTAAGCCTCATTAGGTGGGGCTTGAATGAGATGGCTGGACATTGTTCTTTACTTGTGGTAAACAGATAAGATTTGGTTAAATATATGAAGAGTTCGTTTGCAAAAGCAGATATCTCCATTTTGAATTTTTTGCTAAGTTGTTTTAAATTTGTATTACCGTACTCTACAGGTAGCACCATTAAAGTTAAAGGTGAATTAATTTGATCAATAACAAGTGACTTCATATTTCTGATGCACTAAAATAGATCTGGTCATTAAAATCTCATCTACAAAAAGAGAAAACTACAAGCATATGTTGATTTTTGTCAATGGCACTTATCTGTTTTTGCAAATAAACTCTTCATATAATCAACCAGTTAGACAAGTTTGACAACAGGAAGAAGCAATTGGCAGCGCTTGGACCAATCAGAGGACATAATTCCTGTGTCCTTTTGTCCTCTAAAGAAGCGTAAGAGCAGCTGAAGCCCTGTGATGTCAGGACAGTGCAGGCAGAACTTTGGTTGTGCTTGTACTCTGCTTCTTTGACCAAAGTGTATTGTATTAAACTACTCAAATGGAGATGGGCTATTGTTGTTCAAATCCAGGGAATAACGTCATCATGAAGACGAGCGGTATTCCTATCTTTGTTATTCGTAGTATACTGTATACACATATATGATGGGCAGGATTGGACTGTCATCAAAGGCGTTCTTGTTCAGAGGGAACTTGACTAACTAAACTCCGAGTAGTTCTGCTCGAGTCAGGATTAGAAGAAACATGATGATTCACGATTATCGGAATTAAGGAAGAAAACGCAGATCATTTCTCAAAATCTTACAAAAAGTTAAATCAAAACTGTCACAAAAAGAAAGGCATTGTATGTATGTATATTGTGTATTTCTTGAATTGTCTTTTTAGTTAAAAACACATAGAACATTCAGGCTACAAAAAGATGAATAGCAGATTTCCGTTTCACAAATGCAGTACTTCACATGTTTTTTTAGGACTCTTCCTTTGGCAATGTTAAGCAATTATCAGTAAAGATGGAAAACAATTTCTCTCTGCACATTGGATTATTTAAAGGACAACAAAACAGCAAACCAACTTCTTTTTGCTGATTAACTGTATAAATGTGTGTCTAATAGTGTTGCTACATGTTTCCGTTATTACTTTGGCATTTTAGTGCACATTTGTCGAAAATCTAACTTTTGTGCTTAAAACCGTCTGTGTGGCGCCCTCTTGAGGTTAAAACTATATGGCATTTGAATTTTGGAGTCTGTTCAATAGCTGATGTGACGTCCCTGCCTTGGCCCTGCTGCTAACACTACAACAACAGCAGGCTAATGTTGCTAACCAGCTGCTAAACGTTTTATGCTTGGAGACTTAGCAAATCTGTAAAACAAATCCAGCGACTGAAACGGGCTCAGGAAGAGCTTTAAAAAGACATATAGCATGTCCTAAAAATAGATGTGGGTGGAGTTATAGGCTCTTGTAGGGGGATTAGTTGTTCTTTAGCACTACACTAACACTGAATGCCATTTCTTCAGCCTATATTGTTGAGTTTGCTCCGTTTGCACTACGGCTCATGAGAAACGACTTACCTTGAGTTAAAATTATAATCAAGATCAAATTGCTCTATCTTAAAGGAACTATACCTGTTTTTTTCCTAGTAGTGAAATGATTTCCCCCCTTGTTAGTATATTGCAAACTCATTTACATGTCTATAAATCTAAATATACAGCATTTATTGTCAATTCCATGAGTTTTCCAGCCTAGTTTTCTTGCATTTCTGTGACTATGAGGCTAAACAGTGACCCCGCCAGTTGTGAATGTGCTTATAAACTCATCTGTCTTTTAGTAAAGTTAGGAATGAGTCTGGACCACAACTATCGATTTATTTTACTTGCTCCCTCTTCCATTATTTGTCATTTTAAAAAAGCAGGTACAGTGCCTTTAATCAAAGACTAAACAGCACAAGACCATGGTTAATCCAAGACCCATGTCTCGTGTCTGGGTCCAAACACTACTCCAGCTTTTTACTGTGTAAATAAATCTAAAAATACCATGCTTTATTCGGAAAAAGTGTGGTTAGACCTTGTGCCACAGGAGATGTTTTTTTCATGTATTTTTTTTGTATGTACACTTGCACAAAAACAAAAGCCATATTCATTTAATTAAAGTTTGGGTCATGGGATGTTCCTGAGGTAATGTGTCAAAGGTTTTTTTGAAGGAAGAGAAACTGACCTCAGCATTTTAGCAAAACCAAGAAAACAAGCAGAAGTGGTTTGTGTGAGTCACAAGAAAAGAAACGTGGAAAGTCAAGCTCATGCAAATTAACAGGATTATGCAGGAAACCTTTATCTGGCTGGTAGTTTTAACAAGTGTAACTCTTTTATCAACACTATTACAGAAGTGGTGCAGTGTTAGTAGTAGAGGTGGTGATGGTGGTAATATCAAAATGTCCCTACACAAGTCAATGGGATAAACCAAACTTCGAACCCCTTAAAAGTGAAATCTAGCATAAGGTTATGAATAAAAAGGCCTATGAGTTGAGAAAGTCCCAGACGGTTTGCTGCTGAGTTCACACAGGCAGCAATGGGCCTGAGCACTGCCAGAGTAAACATGGGTATGAATGATGGAGCAGTGAAACTGGAGATTCGTGAGATATTTCTTATTCTTTGAAATACACTTAGGTCAATGGAGAAGCAGTTCTACGGAAAGCATGTAAGAGAGGTGGGAGGAGATGTTCAGGATGTGCTTCAATTGCACTTAGAAAGAACTTTTCTTCAGAATCAGGGCAGGGTTTTAACATTGCATCATCAAATAATAGCGTTTTTTTTCTCGGTCTGTTGCATTATGTACAATAAAAAAAAGTCCTCAGAAAGATCAAGCTTCTGAATAATTATATTGTGTTACCTCTTGTAGCAGTAGCCCCTATTATTTTGTAGAGGTCAATAAGTTCAAACCAGAAAACATTGAGCATGAAAGGAAGAGCGCATCATTATCCTTCACCATAAAGTTTAGACCTATAGTATTACAAATGGAAAGTACAATCATATGTATCCAAACACTATACAGTCATAAGCTATATATTTATTTTTTACATTTATGTATTCATATTCCTACAAGGACAACTTTTTTTTTGTTATAAATGACTTCAATTTCCAGTCTGCATTGAGGTGATAACATGGTTTATGTGCAAATAATGACCACTGCTCAGTCATAACATATTAACTATAACTTGCCCCACAGTCGCCAACCAGAATGAAAAAGGACACCACAGGAGTATACGGGTATAAGTATAAGCAGTATAAGAAAATAACGGCTGAAGTTAAAGGCCCTATACACTTTTTTGTTCATCTTTTTGGCTTCCATTGATTTTAAAGTGTAGCTAGTTGTTATTCTTAACTAAATCCAGTTAACTCTTGAAAGGGATGAGTTTATGAGGACATTTCACAACTTGCAGGATCACTATTCAGAGTCGCTGTCACTGTGTGGAGTTTGCATGTTCTCCGTATCAGTTTCCTCCGGGTGCTCCGGTTTCCCCCACCACTAAAACATGTACAATAGATCAGGATGAATGAGAGTGTGGTGTTTGTTTCTACGAGTGTGGGACAACGGATGGAAATTAGCCCAAGGCTACAATCCGGAGTGGTGTGTTTACATGCATGAGTCTCATGTGTGTTCATTAACATGCACTGTCCCAACCTAATAAACAATAAACAAAGAGCATCCTACAGACATTACCTTTAAGTCAATCAAGACGTCCTCTAACTTTAGCTTCATGTGGCAAAAGTGACACTTTCCATGAACCTTTTACCACCAACTACCAAATACTACCTAAATAATACCTAAATACTACCTAAATAATACCTAAATATTCACTAGTGACACCCTGTGACCCTGTCCTAAGAGCTGTTGTAACAAGTAAATGTCTCCATTGTGAGATCAATCAATAACTATCTTATCTTAATTAGATCAGTGTCTTCACAAATATTTGCTACTGTTTGTATGTGTTGAATTTGCTATTTTACTAGAATTTTCCATCATAAACTATTTTATGCATATTTTTGCACTATTTTATGGATCTTTTAAAAAAAATAGTTTATTACGCATGATTATTGCAAATGTATGTTTCATGTTGTACGATTGTATCCATGAATCCTCTGACAATGACACATCACCTGCTTTAATAAATGTACAACAGTTTCATTCCACTGCAGGGAAATATCACATACAGGGCCTTTAATTTGCAAAGCAAAAGTTTGAAGTGATAAAAGTGCCGTTTCCAGCCAGGCATAACTTTTATATGTAACAGAAATGTTGGTCTTTACTTTGAATGCCATCTGGTCCCAAACTCCTATCATCAGCTACATTCCCAAACTCCTTACCGCTATGATGACTTTCCAGTGGTTGTTGATCTTCGTGGCCCGCCTCTGGTTCTCGGGGTCTGGGCTTCTGAACAGGGACGCAGCCTGCTCCGCGCTCCGCTCCTCCGCCGCTGGTTTCATGGATGGGTCCATGCTGCGTATTCCGGGCTTCAGTCAGCAGCACGCTTCCCCGGTGTGAGAGTGGAGTTGTCTGGTGCTGAGCTGTGAGTGGGATCATCTGGCACCGGTCTGTTGTTTAGCACCGCCTCGCTCCTCAATGACGTCTTTTTTTAGTTTTTAGGAGTTTTACGCGCGGCAGAATGGAGTGCTTTTGAGGAATGACGCGCGTGTCGTGTCACTTTGCTGTGGCACAGTGCAGTCACTGTATTATCCAACAAGGTTAACCTTTAAATGCTGCACCCACCTTTTACACTGCAATCATCAAAGCCTGCCAGTGTTTCCATACATGCAAACTTTGTAAGAAGAAAATATATCACTAATGAGCGTGACTGACCTCTTGTGGTTATACCTGCAAATTGCACTTGCTTAGACTAACGACTATCATTTAGAAACTCAGAAATAAAAAAAAAAAGATTTCCGAGTTTAAACCAATGGTGGAAGAACTAGTACTCAATATTCTTACTTAAGTAAAAGTGCAGATACTTGACCAATAAGAGAGAGAGAGAGCTTTATTTATACAGTGCCTTTCACAGACAGAGTCACAAAGCGCTTTACATGAGATGATTAACATTGACTCCAGTGGTAACAGCTGCCCCTGAGGCAGACTGACAGAGGTGTGGCTGCACACATGTGCCAACGGACCCTCCGATCACCACCATTCACTCACCCAGACATCATTCATCCTTGCCTATTGTACATGTTTTTGGTGGTAGGGGAAACCGGAGGAAACCTACGCAGACACGAGGAGAACATGCTCCACACAGAAAGGCCCTGTACCGCCACAATAAGTTAAATCATCAGATTATCACATTACATTTATACTACAATGTCACTTAGTTATATCTTATCTTATGTTTTTTTTTTGTTTTTTATCCAGTGCACATAAGAGATGTTTTACACACTTTAGACAGTTTTTAATTGATAGATGCTGAGAGACACGTATTTTATTTCATCATTATTAGTCTTTTTTAATTTAGTTTTTAAGAGATTGATGTGCAATGCCAAACAAACCAGGATTAAACCAGGTCTAAACAAGGTCTAAACTAGGACTAAACTAGGTCTAAACCAAGACAAAACCAGGTCTAAACCAGGACTAAACTAGGTCTAAACCAAGACAAAACCAGGTCTAAACCAGGACTAAATAAACTAAACTAAATGGTCCTAAATTAGGCACATTTAGTATTAGGGGTCCTAACACTCTGTCGTAGAAGACACACATTGGATGGATCAATATAAACCCGTCCCCCCCTCGCTGCAATATATATATACTGTATATATATTTTTTGTTAGATTTCATGTTCGTTATAACAGATATCAAGAAGGCTATTATTATTGTAAAGCAGTGCAATGTGACAAGGTGAGTTTACTTGATGATTGCTTTTGAGTAGAACTTAATGAATACACATCTCAGGTAATCTGTACATTGAATTTCTAAATTAATTCAATGTACAGGTCCATTTCGTTACCAGCCTGTACAGAGAGCTGCATTCATATATTTAGCGCTTTGAGAAACTTGGTAATCAGGGTAGAAAAGCACAATACAAGTGTAACCCATTACTATTATTATTATTATTATTATATGGGCAATATTAGGGTATATTCCCGTTATGAATGAATGAATTAAGCTCTATTGTCCTTTCAAGGGGAAATTTGTCTTGGGCACAGTGTGGTTCACTGCAGACAGACATATAATCACAATAAAAAGACACTTACAATAAAATAGTAATAAAAATACAAAGTGCAGACTTGTACAACACAGCGTTAGGGTTGTTATACTGTACATGCCAAAAACAAAATGCCTTAGCTGTTAGATTCATCTTGCATATACTATGACCCTGCACCCCTCCAAACTAACGTTAATTCCAGTATTTAGATTTTTTTTTTTTTATATATATATATATACATATTTGGCATATGGGTCCCACATGAGTTTCCGTAAATGTGAAAAACTGATATGTGATATTGGAAGCGTATGGTTAGATGACATAATGGTTTCTGCATCCAGTATGCTGCATGAACAGATGTGTCCACAAGATGGCGACGCTGCACCATTCTATTTTCTTTAACAATCAGATACAATGCCACTCCAAAGACATCAAATTGTTACTATAAAATCTTGGATAATTTCTGTGAGCTGTACTTTCCAGATCCCATCCCCTTGTGTGACTAAAGCGGCCTCACACGTCCACCACATTTCACCTTTGACCCCTCGTTCCCAGCTGTAGTTCTTTTTGTTTTGGTTTCGTGGCTCCTCTGTTTTGTTGAGACAGACAGCCTCATGGTGCGTGGTCGATTTGAGAGACTGGAGACTGGAGAGCACTGTCCCTCACAGCTGTCCACAACCTCAGCGTGTGTTACTGACCTCGAGTGTCCTGAAGGGATCTCCCGTCTGCAACATGCGCCTGGGCGCTTTGTGACCCCGCTCGCCCTTCGGTGGGTGGCACCGGCATTTAGCGTGACTTGGCACCAAAAATAGGAGCTGAAAAGATAAAAATGTGTTTGCGATGCGGCGTGGACAAAACAAAGAACTTGGTTTTGATTTGTGTTAAATGATGACATGCACAGTAGGTTAGTTGGTTATTTCGGTGATGTCCCTTCAGGACAGGTGGCTCCTTAAAGACAGGCTCAGATACAGGACCAAGTATCACATTATACTGTAGTGGAAGAACTACTCAATATTCTTACTGGAGTAAAAGTGCAGATACAGGACCAGGAATTTACTTAAGTAAAATAATCAGATTACATTTCTACTTAAGTAAAAGTATAAAAGTATCCACTGTAAAATGTACTTACTAAGTAAAAGTAAAAGTTTGAGAGTTTATTGTGCAGGTGTTTTTTATATATATATATAATTTGAATCAAACCAGGTCTAAACGAGTAAACTACTAGGTCTAAATCAGGACTAAACCAGGGAAAGGGAATCTTATTTGTATAGCGCTTTTTTTTCATATGACACAGTCACACTCAAAGCACTTCACACATGAAAGAGAGGGGGCTCATTGACTCCAGGCTGATGGTGGTCACAGTAACTGAACCAGGACTAAATCAGGTCTAAACCAGGTCTAAATCACATTTAAACCAGGACTAAACCAGGTCTAAACCAGGTCTAAATCAGGTTTAAACCAGGACTAAATCCGGTCTAAACCAGGACTAAACCAGGTCTAAACCAGGACTAAACCAGGTTTAAATCAGGACTAAACCAGGTCTAAATCACATTTAAACCAGGTCTAAATCACGTTTAAACCAGGACTAAATCAGATTTAAACCAGGACTAAACCAGGTCTAAATCACGTTTAAACCAGGACTAAATCAGATTTAAACCAGGACTAAACCAGGTCTAAATCAGGTTTAAACCAGGACTAAATCAGGTTTAAACCAGGACTAAACCAGGACTAAATCAGGACTAAACCAGGTCTAAATCAGGTCTAAACCAGGTCTAAATCAGGACTAAACCAGGTCTAAATCAGGACTAAACCAGGTCTAAATCAGGACTAAAGCAGGTCTAAATCAGGACTAAACCAGGTCTTCACAGAGGTCAGTTTGAAAATAAAA
>OMNZ01094980.1:0-21821 GCA_900303255.1 Lesueurigobius sanzi
GAAGGAGACAGAGAGAGAGAGAGAGAGAGGAAGGAAAGAGACAGACAGAGGGGAAGGAGACAGAGAGAGAAGAAGGAAAGAGAGAGAGAGAGAGAGAGGAAGGAAAGAGACAGACAGAGAGGAAGGAGAGAGGGGTAAGGAGAGAGGGTGAAAGAAGAGAGAGAGGGAGAGAGGGAGGAAGGACAGAGAGAGCGAAAGAAAAAAGAGAGAACAAAAGAAGAGAGAAAGAAGAAACAGACAACAGTTGGTGTAAAAGTATTGCTACATATTTTTAATCTTTCACCATATTTGTACAAAAATATAATGTAAATCAAGGTGAAAGTATTCTAAGTATTCAGAATACAGTACACTGATTGGCCAAAGTAACTGAATACGTTACAAAATATATGTTAAGACAAGTATTCAGTATTCTGTAACGGAATACAATTTCAAAGTATTCTCCCCAACACTGGTGTTCAGTTTATCTCAAAATTCCTTAATTTGGACCATATTTTGTCAGTAAAGTAAAAACGACTTTCCTAGCTCAGAGCTCTGGCCTCCGAGGACAAATGGAACACAGCTTAACTATGTTTATAACCTATTAATCTTGAAGTTTTATCCTGTACAAGCTTCATTGTATTATGTGCAATGATAAACTGAAGAATATAAATCTCTTTCATAAATCAGCCTTATTCCAAACAAAAACAGACAATTGGACAAACAATATTAGATCTAAACTGCTAACTGTAGCGGCAAAACTGCAGCTTTGAACTACTACTTTTGACTACTTGGATGCAAAAACAACTCCAGGTATGTTTTATACTTGACCAGCATAAGATTATCAAAAACCCAAAAGCATGCATTTTGCGAACAACAAGTCTCTCTGCCTTCTCAGGGTGACTGTAGTTAAACCAGTGCTGGCTTACATGTGAGCAAATGTGATTTATGCAGCTCTTGAAAGCGTTAAATGCAATGTTTTGGTCCAAGGACAAAAGGCATTTAAAAGTTAAGCACTGAGAGACATAACCTTGAAGCTAATGGAAAACATGGCATAACAGTAATGAAGCTGAAGCATAGATTTAACCAGGAACCCAAGGCGTTCATATAATTCCAAGCAGCTTTCCGTCATCCGGCTCGCAACACCCGTCCGTCCCGTCCGTTTATCGCAGCAGTGGATCCATAAAACTCCTCAGCAGGACCGAGGTTTGAATCTCTGACCTTTGGAAATGCTCGAAAAGCACTTTGTTGCATTACATGTACAAATCTTTTAAAATGTGCACAAATTCACCTCTATGGCAACAAGATGGGGACCAAACTTGTTCCCTGTGGTGAGCCGGCGGCATTAAGAGTACACCTGGAAGTGGAAGGCTTCATAAGGCTTTTAAATGGGACAAAACGCAGAGGTTTACTTTTTGCTTTGGAGCCTTTATAGAAATGTGTTGGTGTAGAAAGTATATTTATTTATCTTTCAAATGGGTTAAGTAAACAAAATACATTTTCAACAAAAGTACAGATTCTCAAAAATGCTACCCTCTTAA
Source organism: Lesueurigobius sanzi (assembly GCA_900303255.1). Lineage (NCBI taxonomy): Eukaryota > Metazoa > Chordata > Actinopteri > Gobiiformes > Gobiidae > Lesueurigobius > Lesueurigobius sanzi. Next base: position 1,518 of record OMNZ01094980.1, read on the forward strand.
GCCTGAGGCCCTTTTCTCCAAAAAACATTTATTTACATCATAGGTGTACATGGCTAATCTTGGTGTCCAAACATTTGGTAGAGCTTAGGGATGACGGTGGAAGTGAAATAATTACAAATATGTTGTTTGACAATAAAATTAGGTTGCAATGGGTTGTTCTAATTTCCGACTGAAAAAAGAAAAAAAAAAAAAACACACACATTTTCCTGCAAAAAAGGCAACAACAGAAATGGATAATTCCACATCAGCTGTCACTAATTTGCAACATTGTAATATTTGTAATAAAACATGTACGTAGCTGTATCTGAAAAAGAGCCATTATTGGGGGCTATTAGCCTGGCCAGCCACACACACACTACACACTTTTCCTATTCCTTACAAAGACGTGTAGTCTGGGACTGAGTGCGATCAACTGAGTTCCATATTGACAAGCATATTAACCAATCAGAGAAAAGCTGGCTGCTACGTTACGTCTAACTCATCTCCACGACAAAGCACATAAAGCGATCAAAGCTTTGGAGATACAGCGACGTGCACGGTCATGTACACTTTCCTGATGCAGCGGCCATTTCTCTGTCTAGTGTCTAAATAAAGTGAGGTTGATGTCAGTGACAGAGAGAGAAACGTGATCATTGTGTGAAGAGGACACTTGAGAGTGAGCTGTACCTTGTTGGACGCTATATTGCCTTCCTTTTAGAGCACTTTTTCCGAGCAAAGCCCCTTAAAAGCATGTGGCTTTCACTCTATGTTCGTAAACATTCCATTTTCCAACTCGCCCTTATAATGATAATAAGGATAATCTGTAGTTTTTTACCTGTCAACTCTGGATTTTCTGTGATGTCTGGCCCCGTAGACATGGCAGTAGCAGGGGCTCCACCCGTCGTGGCGGCTTCCTACTCACTGCGGTGGTTTGTTTTGGAAGAGGCCACAACTTCTGTGTCTTGGTAAGATAGTCCCACCCCGCAGTCTGTGATTGGACCGACGATAAACTCGTGGAACTGGGATTGGCTGATAGGGTCAGTACCAGACCATCATGTTTGAAAGAAAGCAGGATGGTCTGGCTGGCCAGGCTAGGGGGCTATAGGGCTTAAGAGGTTTTAAGTATACAGTACTTAATAACTTGAGTACTAAATTTGTTAATTACTCACAACATCAACCAAGACGAGATTGGGTATTCTCAAAAATGATAAGGATTTATCATTTTCATGTGTGATATCAATTTGAAACTTTTGCTGTATATTGCTGGCATACTTTAAATATGAGAAGAGAAATGTATATTTATATCACATTTGCCTAACAATGGCCACTGTTGCAAGTAAGAGAGTGTGCAAGAGATTTTTTCTCTTCATATTATCATATGTTTAAAAAACAACACTATGTATAAAAATAACCAAAATTGACAAATTTTTGGAAAGTCTAAATAATGGCTAGAACCAAGTTTAAATGTATGGCTTTATTTTGTTGATAGATTAGTAACAAAGATTTGTTCAGAGGGGACTTTGGATATCCTGTTTAGTCTTGGAATAAACTGAAAACATGTCATCCATTTTAATTCCGCTAACATTCATAATATTGTTGAGAAAATAATGAAAAGCTATAATCCTTGGACAACCGTTGAGTGCATTAAATACTTAATTACACCCCGAGACCCTTGTAAATAACCTCAGAAAATACAATCAGCTGGCCATATTCTATGTAAATATGACTTGCCTCTTCACCATTTGCTCCGAACATTAACCCAGTGCTGTGTTGCATAATTTTCCCCGAGTCTCTCCACAGTCACAACCCTCTGCTGTGTTTTCATCCCCAGTTTTAAGAAGTCAAACGGCTGCCCTTCTCATTATAGTGAAGGGCACAGCGGCACGGCGGGCGCACACTTGCCAAGTCCTTACAGCGGAATGCTAACGAAAACAAAAATAAAAAAATAAAAAAAAAGGAGCTCAGCAAATTTGAAATATTAAGATGAAAGACTCCCAACAATGCAGAGGTCAATTTTGAATCATCAGTTCTTTTGTGTGTACTGTGTAACGGTGCCCTTGGCCAAAGTAACATTTATTTATTCTGCTATTAGCTCAATAGGTTTGACAAATTGAAACACACTATGAATTTATTTTGAGGACAAATTAGCTGCATAAAAAAGAATTACAAGCAGTTATAGCGCTTTATTTTAAGCTACCCCTATCCATTCCACAAGTGTTAACAGCAGCCATATTGAACTTACAACTCCGATGGACGCAATAAACGAGTCGCAGTGGCTGTAGTTATTTTGGTCATTCAATAATCTTTGTATAAACCAAGGGTGCCTAAAGATTTTCCCATGAAGGGTCAAAATAGGCTATGGAGGGACACAATTACGCAATACTGTTTTACATAGAAAGACCAAATGCAAACAGATCTATGAATAAATATCCTTTCATTATTGTGCTATTAAGTAAGACATGCTTTTGTTGTGTCCTTAGTAACTATTGACAGTCCATTCAGTCACAAATTAACCAAATTAAATACTTCTCACAAATGTAAGCACCATCTCGAGGGCAATATTTAACCCCTTAGAGAGCCGAATTTGGCCAGCGGGCACCACCCCTGGTATAAACAGTTGACATTTCTTGATGACAACTGACAGTTTTGTGATTAAGGTACATAATACATAATAGATAATAGATAATACATAATACATATAAGTTACAAAATTAACATGGAATTTTCTCTGTAAATTACTAAGAAAAGCGTATTGCACGATTTCTTTCAGATAATACGTTTTTTAATGGTAAAAAAAAAAAAAAAGGATATTCTGCAACAAAATATTATTAAAGAATGGTGCCAGGATTAAATATGTGGTTTTATTCTGTTGATACATTAATTTTAAAAAAATTCAGAGGGGATTTTGGATAACTAGTTCTTGGATGAACTAGTTATTAAGATGAGCTGATGATGATAGTTGCAGGGGTTTTCAACCAGTGGTCCGTGGCAGTACTGCTAGTGATCTGTGACTTGCTATCCAATTTGACTACTAGGGCCACTGCATATTGAATATTCATGAATATCAAGATGATTGTCTCTTTTAATAATTGTACTTTTGTTATTTTAAACATTTGAGAACACAAAGCATTGTAAAATAAAGTATATAGCCCTCTTTTATACAAAAAAATAGGCCTATATTGCACACACGCACACACAGTGGGCCGCAGACTACTGCTTAGTCTGAATGGTGGTCCCTGGGGCAGAACCACTTGAAAACCCCTGATGGTTGGATGGCTATTGCAACGTTCTAGAAATACATCAAATCTAAATCCTGTCCAGTTGACAAAGATTGTATCTTAACATTTGTATTTTGACCTGGACTATTAAACATGAACCTACAAAAACTAGTTATTAAGGAAAAAGTACAAGAAAAATCTAATTTCAGCTTGTTTTTAGGATTTGAAACTCAATAAATTGGGTTAGGAGTTATGTGGGAATGTGGCAAACTTCTATCCAAAGGCCCAAGTTCACATTGTGAGTCCTTTGTATTTTTACTTTACTTACATTACAACTAAAATGTTAATAAGCCAAAAATCACAAAATTGACCTCTGCATGAAAAACTATGCTTTGCCTGCCGCATCTCGATTCAGACAGACGACAGATTCAGGATTAATCCAATCACATCTTCCAGGTTAGCAACACGTGGCCGGTGACTCACAACAGTGCACAGAAGTTGAAGATTGCTCACAGTCAAAACCTCTGCCAAACTCTTTAATTCTTTAATGAAACAGGAATCCAGCAGCAAAGTGAAATTCCTGGTTTATTCCTGAGAATTCTTGTGGGAAATCAGTTGCTAACCTCTAACCCTGCAAGAAGCAATTTGATTAATCCTGAAACTGCCAGATGTATTGATTTATTGAACTATCTACCTGGATGTCTAAGAATTCTTTTGTTATACACTTTGTAAACAACAAATCATGTCTTCAAAGGGTTTTAATTCAAAAGTTTCAAGGCACGTTCAGACCAAACGCTCAAAATGGCAGATTTGGACGTGAGAGAGACGCTGGTGACACTTGTCGAAGATGCCTGGGACGCGTGTTGGTAGGGGCTTCTCTGTTGCCGACAATGGCAGGTCCCTCTCTTCTACGTGGTTGCGCCCGGAGCCACAGCGAGACAATATTTCCCACATCTCATGGCAGTTTTTAACCCACAGTGGGCTAAAATGGCAGCATGGTTCATGTGAGAGCACAGACAGGATGTACATGCGGTAAACTTAATGCTACGATGAGGAAACTGCCACATTAGGTTGCCATGTCGCGTCTTGCTCCAGAAGTTCAGATTTTCTAACTTTGGCGTCTGCTGCTTAGAAAAAAGCTTCAAACGTGCAGCTCAGGACACCTGTCACACCTTTGACACCCCTTGACGCGCCTCTACCATATATTTTGAATGTAAACGAAGCCTTTGGTGTGAACGATCCATTCGTTTCCACCTCTACAGACATATTCTGACGCACATGTGATTCTTGCCCTAGTTTAGCTGTTCATATTTGCTATAAATCATTACAAGATATTTCCCTACTTAGCTCAAAACCCATTAAGAGAAAAAGCAGTAAATCTAATCATATTTCTGTGCGATTTTAACGGGAGCCATTCCAGATTGATACTACTATTATCACTGTGCTAATGCTCCATGTTTAAGAAGTGCAAATTGGCAAATCTAATCACAATCACATTTAGATATTTTTTTCTATTCCGCAGTCATTAAATTTCTTCCTCAGCATCAAAACCAATGTCTTTACGTCCAAATCAAATGTACTGATCTCTTTTTCACATTCCTGCCATGTCGGCCTTCTGCGGTATGAGCAACAAACTATTTATGTGGCTGCTTAAGTCTCTCATGGCAGAATCACTATGATGACAACAAAGATAATGACGTCTTGTGTTTGTGCGTTGTAAAGGTGCCCTTGACCAATCCAGCCTACGCAAACTGACATTAATTCAATGTGCAAATAGCTGCATGGCCTTTGATTAATGAAATGCATTTTCCATTTCTTTGGAAGGCAAATTAGCTCAGTTTGTAAAACAATTAGCTGCCATTCTAAGAAATACTTTATTGTCCATGTTTATCCTCTGCGTTATGGGAAACCGGAGCACCCAGAGGAAACCTACGCAGACACTGGGAGAACATGCAAACTCCACACAGAAAGGCCCCGTCCAGCCCAGGAAGCACAAAGCGCTAACCGCTGTGCCACCGTGCCGCCCATCTAGCTAAAGGATTAGCTTCTCCACCCTTTCCACAGAACATGATGCTAGATGCTCCTGTGGTGTCATATTTGGAAAGCTGCATAAATGTTTTGTGTGACATCAGATTGGTAATATCAAGGGTTGTTTAGCTTTGCTGTTTTTGATGAAACTGTAGATGGAATCAAAATCTGTATTATACTGTTATTTTATCTTACTATAACTGGATTTAAGAGCGAAGGGGACATAGAATTACCCGCCTGGTCTGACCTTCCAACACCTCTAGTGCCAAGATAAAGTTTGATTACTACAGGGGAGCAGGGGCAGAGAGGCCAGGGGATGTTTGTACAAGGGATAAAGAGGAGCCTAATTCATTAAAGTGAGCGTATGTAAATTTGCAAAATGAGGAGAGAGAGAGAAATCTTAAAAGTAAACAACCTTCCCTCCCCTGAATGGACTGGAAAGCACCTCCTCAGTCCCAGGAACGTTCGTCTCATTGGTGCACAGGTTAAGCATATTTCTTAGTTTCTTACTTACATCCAAATTCAGGCACAGACGGTCAGTTATACGCATTCTATTACATTTGTATTTACAGACTAACACGTTGTCCAAGACGATAATTAAGGGACCTCTGGCTGGTGTACATTGTATCGAGCGATGCATCTCCACTAACTGAAGTCATAATAGCACACCTCAGGCAGATGAGCAGAGCCTATTGTTGTTGAGAATTTTCTAGCCTCTGCACAGTCTACGAAGGTCACCTCTCGTGCTGCCGTTGTTGACATTCTTTGTGGGCAACTTCATCTTTGCCCGGCATCATCTTAGTGTGGTAGAAGCCGTGTGCTGCATGTGCCCTTGGCCATTACAAGCCTTCAGGCATTCTTGATTCTCTTTTGATGCCACCCATAGGTCTATTTAAATCTTCTTCTGTGGAAGCATAGCTAGACTTGAATGGCCAATAACACCACAATTTGTTGAGAGTTCATGTCTCCAGGACCCGTACCGATGGCAAATAAGCTTCTCCTGTGTTAGACATCCAGAGTCTCTGGCCTCTCTTTGCAACTCTTCACTAGGAATTGTCAGGAGAACACTAATCTCTCCAATCTCTAATCTCCTGTTTTGCTTTAAGAAGAGCAAAACCTTTGGATTGCATCCATATTAACCACTTGGAGAGTTACTGACATCATTTAAAAGCCACAGCTAACATTTGTGGACAGTTGCTACAGGTCCTGAGCTAAAGGCACAAACCTGTTCTACAGAAAGAAACATGTGACAGAGGTAAGAGCCGAGCTATTACTGTATTTTTCTAAAAAGGTTCATAGATGCGAACCACAGGAGTTGTTTAATATGTGGAGGCAAATGAAATTTGACATGCTACCGCTAACATCTTGAGCTTTAAACACGGACTCTGAAAGAGGTTCTGTTGATACTACAAATTGTATAAACCACTGCAGAGAACAGGTTTTCTGTTACCTCTTTGATGTGTTCAGGAGTGGAAACAGATGTTAGCAAATCATGCTGTATAGTGGTGCCGGCAGCTTCTTTATGTTGTTGCTTGTAAACATAGCCATGCGGTGTTCGCCATCACTCCTGTTGGAAAACATTGCTTCTGGAAGTGCTCATCCATAATTGAAACAAAAGCAGCCTCATGCTCGGTGAAAAATCTATGTGTCTATCATGCATGTTGTTGGTTGATTGGCGATACAGGTGTACCAATTCAGACACGGGGAGAACATGAAAACTCCACACACAGAAAGTCCCACATGATCCACAAATCAAATCCAAAGCCCTCTTACTGTGAGATAAGATGTGGAACTATCCTGCGCCTTTGTACTCTATTTTAAAATATGGGATCCCCTTTTCCTGTCAGTTTCTGTCACGGTAAACTGCGGGACTTCTTTCAATTCAAATATAATAACTTCACGAATGCGGGCGCTTTTTAAAGAGTCCATTGAAGCACAGCACGGCAATATGACACGGAATGGGATGAAAGAACAAGCAACAGCGCTCTAATGCTTTTATCGAAGCAATATTTTAGACGGAGCAATTCTGGACACTGTTTTAGTGCTTTAGACATCTTTGGACAATTGCTCTCTTCTTCCTTCTTCCTCAGGGCAGTTTCGTTTCAATGTTGAAGGTCAGTCAATGTGTGAAGGGTCATGGTCAAATAGATGGAAAAGTCAGAGGTAAAGTACAAGACTGTATTTCGTTTTAGTATAGAGAACAATTGCCCATAAAGTAAAAGATTAGCAATTTGATCCCAGGTTCGACGAGTGTATAGTGTAGCTGTGTCCTTGGGCTAGACACTCGGCTTTGCCTTCAGTGTCTATGAGCGAGAGTGAGTTTGTGTTTACATGCACGTGTCTACAACAATTACTACTGTATTTGCAAACTAATGAATTTAAATAGTGTTAATAAGCTAATAGAAATAGTGCTAGAGGCAGAACAATGAAGCTGGCCAGGGCAGGACCATAGATAGCCCAGGTTGAATCAATGGGAAGGTAATGAGCAGTAATCAAGTTGTGAATAGGCCATATGTTTCCAATCTTTAGAATCAAGAGGGGTGGGACTTAGAGGTTAACTCCTCCTACTGGTTTCTCCTTAAGAGACCCACGAGCATGTCAATTATGTTCAGTGGCTGACAAAGCTTTTTGGATAAAGAGCGAAACGTCCTACCCTTCAACTACAGAATACACATGAAGACTGATAGATCCTGTGTTAGTGTTAGATTCTCAAAGCGAATGCCCAACCAAAAAGTAACATTTGCTAATAAGCTAGCTTTGTTTTGCTAAACATTTCGTTACATTTAGTTTGGTTAAATATGAGAAATGTATGTTCATTTCCGTTTTTTAAGCATGTTGTTCTTGTGCTTGAGTGTGTCTCTCATCTAATAAGTTAGTAAATACCAATGCACAGTTACTCCTTTACTGCTTTAGACCCTTATCCGCATAAGTGGCCCAGATGGGAGGTGCTGTTTAGATTTAGTTAGATAGTTAGAGTCTACTTTGATTAATTTGCGACTGAATAGACATCATTAGTTCCTATAGGTACAACAAAACAGCAGGTCCTACTCAAGAGCTCAGTAATTAAAGGATATTTACTCATAGATCTATTTACATTTGGTCTTTGTGCTTGCAGAACAGTATTGTGTTTGGCCCTTCTCCCGCTCACACTTTTCCATTTTGGTCCTCCATGGAAAAAACTTTGGGAACCCCTGAACTAGAGGAATCTGACGCTGACATGGAGAGAAAATGCAAACTCCATGAAGAAAGGAACCATAAATATATACATTTTTATCAATCAATCAAACTTCATTTTCATATATTGCACCCCTGTTTACACATAAAATGATTTATACTTACAAAATACAATTTTTCTCATACTTACATCAAAGTTTCAAATTGATATTACTCAATTCATTGTTTTCCCTGTTCAGATCTGCAGTGTCTTGCTCTAACAATTCCATCATTCTCCGCCTTCATTGCGTCGTGACTTTTCCATCATGTCATCGCACCTCATTCTCTTTACTGTGTCCGTTTTAATTTTCTCTTCACTGAACTAAAATCGAAAATAAAAATAAAGCTTTTGCAGGAACCGTAGCTGAAGCAGTAGCAAGGTCAATGATTCCCGTGACGGTGATGAGCAGTGACAGTTGCTCTCCCCATGGGCTCCCGTCTCCACAGGTTGAACTTAGGTACCCGCTTTAGTACGTCACACACGTACAAAATGATTCTCACAACTGTTGAAGCATCACAGGGTCTTACCTTTTATTTTTGCCGTTTGGTTGTTCGCTTTATTCATCAAGGGTTGCCATTGCGGACTAGTCATGAGGCGAATTGGCTACTGTCTATGGCAATTTATTTGTTTCCAGATGAAAGATTAAACTGACCTAAAATCTAATATAAGTCTAATCTAACTCTAAGATTGCCAATGAAACAAGTATGTTTTTGCTTTCCATGGACATTTTTGTCTTCCAAGTATTTGATTTAGTTATATTGATGCATGACAGTACAAACCCACTCAAAATCAACACAAATTCTCTAAATTCAAGAATTTTAAGATAGTAATTTTTTCCATTGTACAACATTCTAATATATGGAAAATACTGAAAATCCCTCAGTTCCTGTAAAAATTGTTCCCTCAAAATCCCCCTTAGGTCATATATGATGCACAAGACTTACATTTGTAGAAAGTAGTGCTTTACTTTGGGCCAGGATTGGGAGGTTTGGCCCCTGGTACTTGAGCGAGGAAGAAAATCGGCCCCTCACCAGGACAACTTGCCTACCCCTGATATACATCATATTATGTATCGAGTTACATCCACAACTACAAGAGTAAGTAGACTATGCTAATGCTACGCTATGCTAGCCTAGTAAACTAGGGTGCGTACCTATGTTCCCCGGGCCCGGTGTTCCCCCACTTCTATTGACCCTAAACCTGACCCTAACCCTATTATCTAAACCTAACACTAACCCATGAACATGCGCAGCAAAAACGGGTCTGGCGGGGGAACACCGGACCTGGGGAACATAGGACCCGGGGAACACCGGGCTGTCCCCAGTAAACTAGACGCACCCTAGCGGCCATAGATATTTTTTGCCTGGTGGGTTGGTCTAGCGTTGCACCATAGGAGCTGCTCGTAGCTGGGCCCATGGGTCTGTCCTCCAATCACAACGCTCTGTCTGTGTAGCAAGTTTTTCTTTTCTTTTTTTAATCGTTGAGGCGGACTTAGCAGGATGAAGCCACGGCCGCGCGAGAGATAGCTCTGATAGGTCATAGCGTTGACCTACCACGTGCAGAAGCAGTTTGAATGACAACGGTTGGCCCCACGCACAATCTTCTTCTTTGCTATGGTGCGACCCCAGACTATACGCTTTCATGCTATAGTCTGGCTTGCCGGGAGCATACCTATGTTCCCCAGTACCTACAGTATGTTCCCCGAGAGTATCAGGGAACAATGGCACCTCTAGACGCCAGAGGTCTAATCCTAACCCTGTACCCTAACCTTAACATGCTTAATCTTAACCCCTAACCTTAGCCCTAACTTTAACTCCTAGGAAAAAACTGCTACAATACACAGAACTAAGCATCTGGGGAACATACTGTAGGTACCTCTGGCGTCTAGATGTTCCCTGATACCCCCTGGGAACATAGGGCTGACCCCAGCTTGCCAGGCTAGCGCTATGCTAATACGAACCGGAAATGAAGGTGGCATTCATGGAGCTAGTGCTAGCTTGATGCAAACATTATGCACAGACTCAATTGGGCCATACAAAAAATTGTGTGCAGGGTTTAGCCATTTGGGAATTATTTGTCAGATGCAGAATCCTGATCAATTGAAAGAAAACAAAAAGGTTTTAGAAGTTGAAACTTTTAGTCCACTCTATCCAAGGAGTAGATTACACTCCCTTTGAAAAACAATCCTATACACATTGCCACAGTGCAGTCTGAGTAAGTAGTCCCTCCCTTGGACACTGTTACAAATGAGGACTATTCAGAAACACTGCACAACATTTAGCCGTATTGACCGGGGCCACGGCGGAGTGACTGATGCCGCGTCCAACGGCAAAGCTTCCCCTCCCTCCACCAATCCCTCGCCTGCCGCTCAGCTCTGCCTCAAGGCCCCAGGAAATTGGAAGTTAAAGAAACAAAAGAAGCCAAGGATTAATTGAAGAAGATGTGACAAAACGGCAGAGAGATGAGAGAGAGTGGAGGAGAGAAGTTCAAGTATAGCAATTAATCAGAAGAAGCATATTCAGCACATCGAAGACAAGCCGCACACGCTTAAACTGAGGGCATGCTAATTGCTGTCACAGGCTTGTGTAGCTAATCTAAGGCGAGATATGGGGTTACACTCTTTTAAATGGTGCTTTAAAGCCATACTGTGTAAAATTTCAGCCAGTATATGATGGAATATTAGCATTAGGGCCAGAGACTGCAGGTGAAATGAGGCAAAAAAAAAATACAGGTGCAGGTCATATAATTAGAATATCATGGAAAAGTTGATTTATTTCAGTAATTCCATTCAAAAAGTGAGACTTGTATAAATTATACCCATTCAGACTGATATATTTCAAATGTTTATTTCTTTCATTTTGGTGAATATACTGTAACTGAAAACTAATTCATCAATCCATTTGTCCATTTTCTTCCGCTTTGTCTGAAGCCGGGTCACGGAGCAACAGTCCGAGCAGAGATGCCCAGACTTCTCGATCCACGCACACCTCCTCCAGCTCCAGATCCTGGAGGATCCCAAGGCATTCCCAGGCCAGCCTAAAGACCTCGTCTTGCCAGCGTGTCTTGGGTCTTCCCCTCCCAGTGGGACGTGACTGGAACACCTCTCGAGGGAGGTGACCAGGAGGCATCCGAAACAGATGTCTGAGCCACCTCAGCTGGCACCTTTCGACGTGGAGGAGTAGTGGCTCTGTTCCAAGCTCCTCCCGGGTGACTGAGCTCCTCACCCTATCTCTAAGGATGCACCCAGCCACCCTGCAGAGGAAACTCATTTCGGCCCCTTGTATCCGCGATCTTGTCCTAGGACGGAGTGAGGTTTTGACGACCCAAACCGCACCCAAATGTTGGTCCAAGCAGCTCCCAACTCAGACCCCTTCAGATTCTGGGGTCTGGAGAGGTTTACTTGTTGGAGCGGTTTGAGGGGGAAAGAGTCACGCGCACCGGTAGGCTGGGATCAGGAAAAATGCACTCAACCAAATACTACAAGCCTAAAAGCAGAAACAATTATAAATTGGTCATATTTATTTATTTATTTTCTGAATGGTGTTCCTCTTGTCTTCTAGTTACTTTACTGTTTAATAACCGAATAACACATCGCTTACCTTATCTATCCTATGATATTGGTCATATTTAACCAAGCGCTAACCTGTATTTGAGGATGTATTTTGTGAGAATGGCAACTTACAGTATATTTGAGTTAAATGTTTAGCAAAACAAATCTACCTTAATAGCAACTGCTGTTTCCAGTTGGAGATTCACTTTGAGAAGTGAGAAGAAACTGTATTTCTTTGGAGAGCATCTTCCGTCTGTATTACATTGCATGATAAAATGTAGTACTATGGGGCAGAGAGGTGACATTAATATTAAAAGTTGGCGAAATGCAGGATGTAGTTCTTGCTCTACTCAACATGAACTTGAGGCCAAGTGATCCAGATAGTATTTTGAAAAACAGCAGAGAAACGCATACCATCCAAAAGTTTTTTCACTAATAACTAACAGCAAACATTTCAAAATGATTTCACTTTTTTGTTTCCTATTCATCTTCAGTGTATTTCCTTAAATCAAAGCAAAATACAAAAAAACAATAAAATGTCTGTCATGTCCTGAGACTGCAGCATGTTTAACATTTATCCACAGTTTGCCACAGTAAGAGCTCTCCTGACACTTGCCCCTCATGGCTCTCATACTGAGATGACCTCTACGCCAGGATACTGTACCTTCCTAGATTAGATTAGATTAGTAAAGAATGTCATGTTTTGTTGGTAGATTATGAGGCTTCTATAGGTTTGTAATTTAATATTATAATGACTAGCTAAAACAAGGTCATACCTACAGGGGAATGCACGTGGTAATACGTTTAGGGTATAGGTAATCTAATTAGGGGTTTCATAAGATATTTAAATTCAATATTACACTTCTTACATGCACTGGGGCAGGCTAATCCTGTATATTGCAAATAATATATGGTATATCACAAGACTGAGACACGCTATGCGAGAGTTCGAGTTACTGCGGCGACAGCCACAATATACAGTATTGCTTATACTGTTACTATTGAGTTTGAGTTTAGTTTATTTAGAAGGACAATGTGCAGTTACATTTAAAAGATGGCTGCACCAGATTTAGCACCATGCTAATTTCCATCCGTAGTCCTTAACAATACAATCATTAAACATACATATTAAAATACAGTTCAAAAAAATGCAAGTTACCAACGTAGAGTGCAATGTACAATTCACACTATACAAGTTATAATATAATTAACATTTAGCAGCAAATGGAAGATGTGCAAATTACTAGTGTAAGGTGCAATAGAGAGTTACAGTACAGTATTTAGCAGCAACATATAAAGTGCAGTACAATTTTCAAGCAAATAAAGAAGAACAATGGCTATCAGATGTACCCACGAGGGTATCATCCGATAGCCATTACACCAATATCAACAAGGTCTTCCATCTGATTTACACCTAACCTAACTTACAGCCTAACACACAAAAAAAACACCTGGTAGCTTAAGAATATGCAAAAGTTCAGTTTTTGACATGACTTTCTTCCAATTTAGTTTCATTTTACCCTTGTTTTTCTCCTGATAGATTATTACAATGTACACTTGAGGCTGGGATGGCTTTGGTGATATGCAAATTCTCATAAATCAACAAACAACAAATTTAGCTGGTTTCTTTTCTTATAGTCAGATGTGTATTTATTTTACCTTGACAGTTTCGGCTGCTTCTGCTGCCTTCCTGTTATGGTGACGTCTGGTTAGCTGATTTACACCATTTTTGGTGCTGTTTTCCTGCTTGTAGTGGCAGGACGACAGCGCCACCTGCAGTCAGACTTCTTCAAAACTGTGTCCCAGGTGTGAGAAAGTTGATACAGCCCCTCGTCCCGGTTCATGGTCTCGATGGCTTCTCTAATCCAACGGTGGTACTTGTTGCTCTCTGTCGATGACATGGGCGTTATCCCACTCCATGAGATGGTTTTCTCTCTTTCAGTGGTCTGATATGGCGGACTTTAGCCGATCCGGCAGCGCGGCCCCCAGACTGTGAACCGGGATGAGGGGGCAAATCAACTTTCTCACAACTGGGGCACAGTACTAGATAGATAGAGAGCCTTTATTGCGGACACGTGGTCCATGATCTAGTACTGATGAAGTCGGTCTGCAGATGGCTCTGTCGTCCTGCCACTGCAAGCAGGAAAACGGTGTAAATCAGCTGACACAGCAAAAGCAGCCGAAACTGTCAAGGTAAAAGAAATACACAGGTCTGGCTATAAGAAAAGAAACTAGCATTGTTACTAGAAGACGGATTATACAAATTCAGCTTTTTTTCATTGATTTTTCATCATATTCTTGCGCACCAGGTCAGAATGAGAATACAAAGGTCGAACTAAAATCATTGTGACATCATTTACACCACTGCCTGGCTCTGATTGGAGCCGTTCTCACTCATTTAGCCTGGACAACAGCCAGACAGGGCACGCTTCTCCCTCTCCGCCTTTCACACTCTCACCATGACTGCCTCTCTCCTCTCCCCATCCAAAAACCGAACACAATTGCTTTGTCACGAGACATTTGTTAGAAAAATTGCATACTGGGTTTTCTTGAAGACAGCTGATTGTTTGAGCGGCCCTTTGTTTGCTTCTAAAGTTCTTCTTAAGTTATTCTATTGTGAAAAACTTGTGTTTTGAGCCATTTAACATGAATACAAAATGTTTGATTGTGACAAATTACTTGATGAATTAATTTACCTTTGTTTAAACTCAAAATCATTTAGAGTAGACCAACAAATGCTCCTCCTCACTGTATTTTCAGCTCTCAACCTGCCTTCACTACTATCTTACGTGGATTACATATACAGTACCTGTTCTTCGCATCTTATCGCCCAGGAGAAAGCACAAGAATCATTTAGTCCTTTGAAAAGCTTGGATAATGCATCATACAGGACCTACAGTAGCCAGCAGATTGATGATAAGGTGAAGTGTGACCTGGTGGAGGACAGTGAATAAATTGCTGTGTAAGAACAAGCAGCGTACCTCCGAATGTAGGTCAGCCAGAGACAAGGGAGGTCAGGGAAGATGAGGGAAGCTACAAGGCAGAGGCAACACGGTGCCAATGCAGACTCCATAGTGGACTGAATGGCTGATTGTCGCAAAATTTGAGCTTCTAATCTCACAAAGGTCTGATTGTAAGGGCTAAAGAGGGAGGGGTCGTATGCAAAATCCACTTTTTAGAACTTTCTACCGCGCAGTAATGTTCCCTCATCAAAAACATACCTAGAGTTGGGTTTAGAGCTGTTTTAATTTTGTCTACTAAATATTTTGTCATCATTTTATACAAAGTAACATTTTTTCCACACTAAATTGAGACTAAATTGAGTTTATCAGAATAAAAGTATTACTAGAATCTCCAGGTATTTTTCTTGACTAATAAAAAACACACACAACTGAAAAGAACTGACTGAAGCATGAACTTCCAGTGTCAGTTTGAAAGAGCCTCATAATATTGGTTATGATCATACCCCGCACGATCTGATATCACCAGGTTATTAAGAGGCCAGGGCCAATGTCAAAGTTGTTAGCCCAGGACCGATGTTACAGCCAGCCAATCAGGGGTGAAAACTTGAGATGTCATGACAAAAATTAAGATTAGGAACAAGGAATGGTCTGCTGTTATTTTGGATATATAGATCTATGAGTTGGTTTGTCTGAAAATATACCTAAACCTAACCCCAAACCTAGCCCTAACCTTAAAGATTTCCCTGTTCTTAAACTTTATTTTCGTCAAGTCACATCTCAAGTTTTCAAAGCAGACCGTCCCGCCCAGCTGACCCCTGATTGGCTGGCTGTAACATTGGTCCTGGGCAAACAGCTTTAACATTGGCCCTGGACTCTTAATTACTCGGTGACATCATATCCTGCATCAACTTCTATTTAAAAAATGAGTTTACATCACTGCCCTCAAATTCGGAAAAAATAATGTTGCCACAAGCTCAATGACAAACCAGTGTTTAATTTAGTGGGGCAACGCAAGGTTTTCAATAATCGCAAATAAATGACATGGAGGCGAGGGAGAGGCAGTCGGCTCTGGGACTTTTCCAATTTGTCTCTGAAATGACATGAACAAATGGATTTGTTGTGGCTTTGCTGAGCATTTGTAAAAGCAGTGTCCTCTGCTGTTTATCTAAGGTCTTATCGTGCACGCTAATAACGCAATGTAATAAGGTTTTACAATCCTTAGAAACATCTTGGATGTGGTTTAAAACATTTCTGTAGGTTTTGTGGGAGACAGTATCAAAGGCACTTGTCTACAGCACTTATCAACACTGCACAGATAAGATTTTACCACAGTAAACAAAGCCATGGACTTAAGCAGCAAAACTAAGATCAGCATTGAGTAGGGTTCTTGTAAAATCAACACACTTTAGTGACAATTTGGATTATAAATGACCTTTTAAAAGCTAATCAACATAAAAAAATAATGTAAATATTTCATTAGTCTATGTGTGCACTGTGCAGCATTGTTCAGTCTTTCTGTGCCCTTACCTAGTGCTACAAGATGGATTGTTGCGTGATTTGAAACTTTGAAATGGCCATTTTACATTAAGATAGTCTTTTCTAACAAACACAATGTAAGTTGGGGTGCCACAAGGCTCCATTTTGGGCCCCTTTTTGTTGCATACGGTAGCCCAAACTCAAGTCACATTCAAATGGTTTCTCAGCTTTTTTCCCACAGGGTTTTGGGAGTTTTTTCTTGCTTGCGCTGGAGGGTCTAAGGATGGGGGATACCCTAGACTGTTTGTGATAATTGGTTGATCTCTTTTTTTGGTGTCCGTAATGCCCGTTGTGATGACTCCTGTTGTGATATTGGGCGATGCAAAAATAAATTGATTGATTGAAATAGTCGTGTCATTCCGCACATGGACTAAAGAGGAGATCTGGAGGTTCTCTGCCATGAACTTTTTAAAGGATTTGAATAAATTTAGATTTTTTTTACCCCGTATTTTAACTGGCGTTTAGTGCAGTCATATCTGAAAATCATCTGGAGGAGGTGCTGCAGGACCAGATTTGGACCCCAGGTCTGAGGTTGCCTTCTAGCATTCTACAATACATGTATTAAGATTGATAAAATAAGACAGTTAAATTTATGTTATAGCTGCAAAAGAAACAGTTTGGCTAAGTTCTGTTTTTACATTGTGCAACGATAGCGCCATAATCTAAATTATTAGAACTGCTGCTAATGACGAATATACAATCTATATACTGATGTCTACAAATGAAATTGAAAATGATAAAACATTATCAGCAACCTAAGGCAGTCCAGCTATTGCCAGGTTGAAAGGAAAGCTCGCTGACGTTACACCGGTGCCTGGGAGGTCGATTTGAGACTATACGAGCCGAGCAGCTTACCCTATCTGTAACTCCTTATAAGACCTCCCCCGCTCCACAAAAGCCCACGATTATGCCCCCAATCCCTCTCCTTTCTGTTACCGTTATGTCAGCGCCGGCACATGCTGATTCAGTTACATGACAGTCAACAAAGTTCCCTTCGCAAACAAACTCAGCCAGTCAGCTCCTTCGCTAAGAACATCATCAAAGCCTCTCTGTGTGTGCATTATACCCGCGCCAAAGCCGCTTCCTCTTAACAACCCCATTCGCCGGCCTCGTTTGAGATAGCGGGGCTCTATAATGTCTGTGTAGCTAGTTTGGCTTTCATCGTTGGTCAGTTTAAGAAGCGTTATTAGTCTGACATTGGAACCAATATGGGAAGAATTACTTTGAATAGCAATTGTGTGGGAGAAATATGAAATGATTTAGGTTTAGACTGACATTTTCACTGCTAAACTTATCCACAACAGTGTTAAAAGTCATGTCCCTCTGCCCACCTTGACATCCAGTTTCAAACTTTAAGGGTCTCCATGAAGGCATGTCCGGCTGCATTGATTTGTTGACTATTTGTTTGTCGACCCAGGACTAAAGAGTCAGGACTAAACATGGTGAGGATATGATTCAGTTTTCTGCAGCTAACTCTGACAATTAGTTAGTTTACAGAAAGTCTAGTATGACTACGCTACAGATCCAAATGCATATTGCTTTTATGAGAAAACAAGTCCTGGCTCGATCTCTATGGCAGCTTGTGATTTGCTTTTCCACAGTGTGTGGAGAAAAAGCATTAGCATAGCAAAACTTTGTAGATCTACCTGCTAAAAAAATGTTAGCATACAAGTAATCATAGTTTTGCTAATATCTATAATCGCCAACAAGTGCAAAAATATATTTTTTTACTGTCTGTGTAGGTTCTCAGTCGTACAGGAGTTGTCCATCGTAGGCAAAGATTCTTCAGTGTTCATCTGTACTATGTAGTTGAAGTGTAGGACGACCGTTATAGATGGATTCTAGTCCATCTATGAACCGCAATAGAGGCCATAGGTTTAATTTAGACCCGGTCTACAACCACATCCTTAGACAGAAACCATGTCATGCTAATGAAGCTGGACCATTGGCCAGAGCAGGGCCATAGATAGGTATTAACAGCCTTGGAACAAAGCCCAGTGCATGTCAATAGAAAAGTATTGAGCAGAAATTAGGTGTGAATAGGTCCAAATGTTTTTCCAACCTTTAATACCAAGAGAGGTGGGACTTACAGGTTAACTCTTCTTACTGGTTTCTTCATTTGCTGACAAAGCTTTTTGAATGAAGAGCGAAACGTCCTACACTTCAACTACAAAGTACAGATGAAGACTGAAGAATCTTTGCCTATTGTCCTGTTTGAAAAAGCATTGTCACATTAGGTTGGTTACATGCAGCTCTGGTCTGACTAGAATCAGCCCAGGCCGATGTGATGATGATGCCCCTATTAAACTTCTCGAGTTTACACAGGTTTTGGAAATCCTGTTCTAGTCAGACTACGGGTGGGAGATTTAACTTTACTCCTCATTCCCCATGTAACCACAGTGAATGTTCAAATCCAGGCTGAAAACAGTTTATGTGTGGATATGTCAGCAGAAAGTGTTTTACCAGCACTCTTTGCTTTTGTAATTGATTTTATCATGATTATGTTTCAAGCACCTTATTGGCCTTCTTCGTGGTATATGTAGCTTATTAATACATTCCTGTTCCATGATGCAGTTTGAATGACTTGTGTACAAATTGTGTTGTGCAAATCAACAAAAGGCCTTGCCCTAACCACTTTGCAAAGGGGAAAAAAGCTGACTGCCATGTGTCTATGTTTACAGTCCGCCACCATGATTACTGTACCTCCCTGCACATAATGTCACTAAAATCCATGAATCCGACATCTATAGCCATAGTAAAATCGTTTAATCCTGACTTCCTTTATGCCACCCACATGGAGAGGCCAAAGCCAAGGGGAAAACACTCCGGATTGATCCATACACACGCAGTATTCATCTGACAGCGCGGATTATCTTTATAAATGAGTAGGTGCAGGCGCGAGACACTGACAGATAAGGCTCCAGTTGCTGTTAAGGCCTTATCTCTGCCTCCTCCTCCTCCTCCTTGAGATTCCACTGCTGATGGACCTAGTAACCAGGCTGTCAGGGAGTGAGGATTGGAAAAGCCATGTCTGGGAGTCCGGCGGCCCGGGTTGATAGGGAGAAAAGTCGAAAAGAGAGTACAAAAGTGATGAGAGTGATGAGAGTGGAGTGGGTAAAACACTTCGAATGGGGTTTCGAGGTGAACATGGGCTGTCCTTCAATGAACTGAACTACAGGCAGAACAGATACATTTCAGGGGCGAAACAGTTGTGTTCACGTCTGACCGTGGCAGGACAGTTAAGTGAATATTGATTTCAAAACGAAAACTGTATTTTTTGTTTCCCTTTTTATACAAATCGAACAGTCCCTATTGTGACACAAAAAGGGCATTGTCAAGGACCTATAAGATAATATTAGACAAATAAGACTGTATTGATCTCATAATGGAGAAATGCACTTATTTCAGCAGCTCTTAAGAACACACAAGGGGGTGCAGATAGCAGTGTTGTACCTGAACGCGTTCATTGAAGGAAAGTTCATGAACCCTTTCATATTTTGGGCGAACGTGAACTGAACGCACTGTATTACTGCCTGATGAACAAACTATGAACGCGTTCATTCTGGTGTCTGTGAATGGCATGCCCCATCTATTTAACTTGGTTCAATAGGGAGCCAGATTTCTTTAGTGTTCCAGGTGAAATCCTGGCTAAACACATCGTAAAGAGCCCTTAATATTTAGCGATCTCATGCCTGCATCCACTTGCATCTCTGCCCCAGGGGAACGCTATCTTTAGCACATCCGGTTGGTGCGAACCCCGTCAAAATAAAAGTGGTAACCCCTATATGGGCTTTGGTAATGATATCGAACAATAAT
>OMNZ01094981.1:6175-17396 GCA_900303255.1 Lesueurigobius sanzi
GATCAAATATTACAGGTTTGAAGCTCTCAATCTTTTTTGAGTCTGGATCAAAAAAGAGCATTGATGTGTCATTAGGGTTCTCTCGCTTGATGAAGTTAAGTTTTTATAAAGTGAATCAGAGACAGTTTAAGCCCATTTCTAGTAATATTACAGCTATAAATAGTGTATTTTAGTATTTTTTGTCAGATTCTTTTGTATTATTATATATAATAATAATAATAATAATACCTTTTAATTATAATGAACTTTACATAAAAATCTCAAAGCGCTACAACAGTTACCAACAATAAAAAACACACAAGTTGGAATCATATAAAAAAAGGGAACAGAAAAGTCTCGAGTCCTCTTCTGAAGGTCTCCAGAGACTGTGGGTCCCTCAGGTGTGGTGGTAGAGCGTTCCACAGTTTAGGAGCAGCCGCCTGGAACGCTCTGTCGCCCATTGTCCGCAGCTTTGTTCTGGGGACGGAGAGAAGGTTGGTGTCTGTGGACCGGAGTGCTCTGGTTATGGGCGGAGGAGTGAGGAGTTCAGTCAGATAGTCCGGGGCGTGTCCACGAATGCATTAATAGGCGAGCAGGCAGATCTTGTATTCGATGCGTTGGATGATTGGAAGCCAGTGGAGGTCACGGAGGACTGGGTTGATGTGCTGGTCCTTGTCAGGATCCTGGCAGCGGTGTTCTGTATATGCTGAAGCTTTTGAAGGTGGTGAATATAAACACCATCATGATTTTTTGACACCCCTAAAAGATGAGTTTTGAGGATGGATTTGAAGTGTGTGAGTGAGTCGGTGTTACGGAGGTCAGGGGGGTGTTCCAGAGCTCCCCAGCAAATGACCAAAATTGACCTAAAAGAATAATGATTTGTAATTTTAATCATGTGTCAAGGGGTAAACATGTTCTTTATGCAGGGACAGGAGGCGACTTTAACATTGAAAAACATTTGGCAATGGCTGCGTCTGCACATCAGAGGACTCAAATGAAAAGGTTTAGTGTGAGGTGCCAGGCATTAGCTGCTTCTGTAGGACGCACATTGTTGTCACGTCGAAACGCTCGCTCTTCAAACGCGGCCGCTAATGTTCCCCGCTGAAGGCAACGTGCCAGAGCGCTCCGTGTTGGTGCACGTTGGCGTCTGAAATCCTGTTAGCCTCTACACGCTTGGTTTCCTTTGGATCTCATCAAGGCTATCTTCACAACATGGGCCCACGCCATCAGCTGTAGAGCATGAGGGAATATACAGATCAATTGTCAATTATTTCACATCTACATCTATATACCTTGTTACACAATAAAATGCCTTTTTATTGATTGTAGACAAAGGCTTTTAATATAGTATGACATGTGTATTGGGTTAAGAACATAATAGCCTCTCGCCTTAAGAAAGCAAACTAACAATCTTCTGGCAGCAGCAGGCTCAATTTAGTTTTTATCCTAACCAACAACAAGGTAAATGCTGCTTAAAGATTGTTGGTTGCTGACAAAGCCTGGTGAGGTGAGAAGTCAAACATCTTCGAAACAATCCAGTACATGATATTTTAAAGGCCCCATACATGATTTGTTGAACAATGAAAGAGGGAGCAGAAGTTTAAATTGTTGTGGTCCAAACTCATTCCCAAACATCCCAATTCTTCACAGGGAAGCACATTTCACAACTTTCAGGGTCACAGTAATGCTAGGAAAAGTAGCTTGCAACCTCACAATCGATACTTAATTAATTACGTGGACAGTCTTTTTCACAAAACACTGCATATTCAACACACTGAAGGAGGTCAAAACAAAGTTAATGTATCTACTAGCAAAAAAAGAAGCACTGGACCTTTAAGAACTGCTGTGCAATGTACAGTTCATACAAATTTTCTAGCATTGTCATATTGTCAATGTCTACTTTTTCTTTCCTTCGCTATTTGAACAATTTGTATGTACAGTACGTGACATTCCTATTAACTCTCTGTACTCACCCAAGGCCACATTCATTCACTGCTTGCTCATCCTCGTGTGGACCTAGACTAATGCTGTCAGTAAGTCCATTTCCAATTTGGCTCTTCAATGACTGAGCAATTTGTTGAAGTCCCAGCTGAGCAGAATATATGCTGCTAATAATCCCAATTAGCCGTTCTAATGGACCTCTTCATTACCAAAGACTCCCTCTGGTTAGGCGAGGTCGCAGCCAGCTCTGCTGCTGCACTCTACCTCAGACAACTTTTTTATTTTTATTTTTTATTTTATTTATGCAACTTACAAATCAACATTCATACAGAAAACAACACATATATATGGAGAGGTATTTGATATTAAGGGTTACAACAAAAGAACATTCATACAACAAACAACACAAAGATGTGGAGAGATACATGATTTTAAGGGATTCAACAAATAACGTGTGTGTGTGTGTGTGTGTGTGTGTGTGTGTGTGTGTGTGTGTGTGTGTGTGTGTGCGTGTGTGTGTGTGTGTGTGTGCGTGCGTGCGTGCGCGTGCGCACGTGCGTGTGTGTGTGTGTGTGTGTGTGACGAACATGTGCAACAGTATTGTATAATAGCAAAATGACAGATAATAGAATCATAATACTGAATAAATAATGGTGAGTTTTAACCTATAGGTAGATAATGAGAGTAACAGACAAGGGATGAATTGCAGTTATATAAAGAAATGGTACGGTAATAAATGCATAATGAGACAAAAACAAGCAAATAATAATAATAATAATAATAATAATAAATAAAAAATAAAAAATAATAATAATAATAATAAAATAATAATAAAATAAAATGAAATAAACAAAAAAAAATAGACAACTTTAACGCAAGGCAAGTTTATTCGTAGTTCTCAACACTAGTACACCAAAGAAAATTCCTAATCTTGACAATGGCAATCAAATCTATTCTGATTCTGATAAAATACTTTTAGGACATAGGCATGTTTTCAGCCTCGATCAGGCATACCCAAAGTGCGGCCCGGGGGCCAAATGCGGCCCTCAGACCAATATTTGGTGGCCCAAAATCTTCTTGTTGAATTGGCACATGTCGTCAGAGATGATATTTTTTCTGCAGGTTTAACAAGTTTTATGCACAATTAAAGCCTCAAAAACTTTATTTTATTTGTGAGACAGGTTCCAGACTAACTAAAGGTGTGGGGGGAAACCTCTCTTTAAATCAACCCAGTTGAATTTTGGACTGCGCTGGCCACCGATCTGTGGCCCTCCATGCCGTACCCACTTCAATATGTGGCCCTCGATGAAAAACGTTTGGACACCCCTGGCCTAGATCATTTGAACATGATCAGAGTAGACCTGTTAAGAAGACTATTCAAAATTGTAGCTGCATAAAACCGAAAGTCTGTCTCTCATTGTGCTTTTAAGGAAATATGCAAAATACAGTATATTCAAAATCAACTTTTTTGAGCTTTTCGACAAAAACATATAAAGTGTAGCAAGTTAGAGAAAAAGGACGGAGAAGCGCTGCGTGGGTCCGTGTGTAAAAATGTATGAAGAGTGACCCAGGTGCTCAATTGGAAAAATGGGGTGCTTCTTAATGCTGCAACAAAAAAGGCTGGTTCTTTGGGTAGATAAATGTAAAACAGGGTGCAAACGTTTGCACTCTGAGGAAGGCCATGACAGGCCGAAACGCGTATTTTAAAGCTTTAGCCGTGTTCTAATAAAGGCTTTTTAGTCATTCTTTTTCTACATCAGTGTGCCTTGGATTTTTCTTTGGGAACAGCCACATTCTGCTGTTTTACATTTATCTACCCAAAGAACCAGCCTTTTTTGTTGCAACATATAAAGTGTGTTCATATCAGCGCCATGGATTTACTAGTATGCAAAGTTGACGATGGAAAGTGAAAGCTTGATTGTACTGTTTTTTTTTTTTTTTACTATTTCTACTTAGAGAAGGTACTCAAAGCGCTAGGCAAGGTGGTTGACGTGTCTTACCCAAGGACACAACGACAGGGTACACATGCAGGAGCTGGGATTCGAACTCCTTCCGGTCATGAGACGACCCGCTCAGGCCGATTCAAAATCCTGACCAAAACGATAATTTCTGTGGTAACCAAAACAATGCCTTGATTATTCATGAAGTTATAGTCTTGGTATTATTCTATTCAAACGCATTATTTTCTATCTATAAAGTTTTTTGAATGTTTGCACTTGTTTTCAAGGATTAAGCCGGTTGTAAGAATGATGTGCCAGCGAAAACACTCAGCGATGTACAGGATTCAATCAAGCAGCTCGCACTTACTTTGCCAGACTTATCCTTGTATTAAGAGTTAAAGCTCTGTATTCCCACACTGGCAATAATGGCATTAAGAAGCAGATCCTGGCTGGAATACTCATTGCGGTGCTGTTTTTGTTGCTGCCTCTCGCTGCTATATGTTTATACGTTGTGTTTTGTGTGACTGTGTCTCGCTGTGCATCCGGTGCCATGTGGCAGTGAGCTCCGCGGCTTCTGCTCTGCCAAAAGATAAGGCGGCAGAGTAAGCCGCTCGGCGGATCCTGCCTCCCAATCGTCTTTGTTCGAAGTTGTTGTTGCATCTCGGTTTCGAAAGTGGCAGTTCTCGCAGGGCGCCATATTGATTTTTAAATTCTGCGATGCTCTGTTGGGGAATGATTCAAAACAGCTTCATGAACAAAGAGGATGAAAGAGGAGGTTAAATCCTTCAAAAGCGGTAAGTTGTGTAGCGATGATAGATATTAGCTCGACAAAGCCCGCTCTAATTGTTTTGATAATGTAACAGCTCTGATCTCTTTCGCTGATGGAGCAATGCTGTGCGCTCCTATAGTAAAAGGTGTTAGACTGTTGTGCTGACTGGACGCATGCCTCGCACTAGAGCCGTGCCAGTGTTTGTTGGCAGCGCTTGGCAAACAGGTCTGCAACAAGAGGGCAATGCCTGCTGGGAAGTGTAGGCGGAGGCGGGCATATGGCCGCGCTGCTCCAGGCTTCTGCTGCAGAGGGCCATAGCCTCAGATACACACTCTCTTCCTGAGCTTGTTTAAAGTGTGCACCGCTGAGCTGGCCCCGTCCCACTGCAGTCATTTGGTGTTTTATGTTGTTGTGCTGAGGATTTATTGACACACGCAAAGCTAGTGCCTTACTCTAATAGATAATAGGTCGCTTGAACCCACGACACAGAGGTGTACATGGTGCCATTATTATATGGCATGATGATGATTTTCAGAGGTTGAATTTGAATATCTAATACATTAGTTTAGTTTATTCGGTCAAACAAATTCATTCCACAAAATAGGGAAAAGATACAAAGCTGAATAAGCCAACATTGAACAACATTCAAACAGTTTTCTCAAAATGCCACCTGTTGGGCTGGGTCGACTGTCTTGTGTGAATTATATGTTTTTTTTAATATGTTTTTTTTAACAAGTTTGACAAGAAACAAATTATGAAGCGTAGATGCTTGGTTCCAATTTTCTCCAAGACCACAGCTCGTAAGGGCTTAAGTTTCTGAAGAGGTCTGCATCTACCAAAAGGGGTCCAAGAACAGACCGATGGACGGACAAAGCCTTTGGCATTAAGAATTTCATACTGTGACAAATGTTAAAATCTTAATTAGAATCACAACAAAGCAGCTTAATTTTTGTAAATTAATGTACAATTCACTGCTCGAAGCCTTAAGTTGAAAATGATGTTGTTTTTCAGCTTGAGTTCAATGAACCTCTGTTTACCACTGTTACATAATTGCTTATGAATATTCAAGATTTTCCATACAGAGCTGCAGCTAAATGAGACAGTAGATACTGTACTTGATTGACAGCCTCTAAACATTCTCCTCTTCTTAAACTCGTCTGCGAGTCCCGTCTGGACCGCGGCTCGCTGCCTCCAGCAACATTTGAAATCCCACCTGATAATAGCTCACTGTCACAGCTGTCATCAAGGCAGCCATGTTCATGTTTAGTCTGCTTTCAAATTAGTGAGTGGTCTCTGTCTTTCCATCTGCGGGGAATCCACCAAGGAAGTTTTGTATCTGGAGATGGATAGCCTGTTTTGTATCGCTTGGATGTGCAGAGGCGAATTAGTAAGATAATGTTGAAAAAAAAAAGATAGTGGAAATTTGTCTTGGGCAAGAAGTACAGGTACAGCTGCATAACAATAATGAAAAAATAGAACAAGACAGTACAACATGCCACAATTCTGCCGATCTTTTGTAGCCGGCTGATCGTAAAATTACAGCCTTAAATGATAATTACTGGTCATATAGAACTGTAATGTATATTGTGTTCTGTTTACCTGTAGGCCACAGTTCTCTTGGAAAATCTGATGACGCACGAAGAGAGAATAGTCATGCATTTCCAATTCAAATGATGGTGAAATTGCCAATTGCGTAGACCTTTTGATAGACAATTCATATATAGGCCTGTCTCAACAAGTCAGGCACAGACTAAGGTAACTTTTTCTCATATTCATATTATTATTTTCTTTCCATAATAGGGCAAATTGAGGTCAAAAGTGAAGGATCTCATGTACCATACCATATACTGTACATGTTCAATGTAATATTTTGAACAGTCATTGTTTGTCAGCCACTTACTTAATGTACTGTTATCTAGGGCTCTTAAGCAAATCCTGGGAGACGAAGACCGGTGTCAAAGGACAAGGTGGATGATGTTTGCAAACCTTTTTTCTTCTTAGACTTTAGATTTTCTTGATCTAAGCAAGAAAATCCTGACTTTTTGCACCCCCTTGTGTAATCCTGTCCTAAGAGCTGTTGTAACAAGTACATTTTTCCAATGTGAGATCAATAAGGAACTATATTATCTTATCTTATGTGGTTTGACAACAACACACAACAAATGAATGGGGGATTGAGCTGCCGACCTTCCTGCAAAACACTGACTCTTTGAGTTCCATGAAAACAATGCATAAACTTAAGAACAGTGGAGTGCACAAATCTAGTCAGATCCATTTTAAACTGGGCTGATTTGTTCCTGCAGAGATGCCTTTTCGGTGCCTCCCAATCTTCCACACAGTGTCTGCATGTAAAACAGCGTTGCGATCATTACACCGAACATTAACTTAAATTACTGCAGCATTACGACTATGATTCGTGCTTATTGTCTGCCATAAAGCATGCCATAAGTGGAGCCCGTGGAGTAATCAGCTAATGTTCGCAACGCAACAAATGATAATATTTGATCAGCTGAGCGAGAGAGATAGAGTAACTGCCAGCTTCAGCCAACCATTCAGAACTTAACAGAGATGCTGGCAGAACAACATTCCTTTTATTGCACACACAGAAAAGGAATTACATTGTCTCCATATACCTTTCCTCCCATGACAATTTTACCTATTTTAGATCACTTATTGCAGTGTAAGTATAAGAGTTTTTAACCTTGTAGCCTCCCAAACAGGTGGCGTTTGATATTCATGATGCGTTTCACACATCAGAACTCTGGTGGAGGCCGATGTGTGCTGCTTCTCTAGGCTACAGTAAAACTTCACCCTGCGCTCTTTCCCATCTTTTATCTCCTCTCCTCCTCACAACCTTTTGCTACTATGCCCAGCTGCACTGGAGAGACTAAGCCCCTCAAGTATCCCATCCACCAAACCCGGGTCAACACTACTACGGGCCAAGGCGATGTCAGGACACCGCTGAAAAATGTGCCAATTAGAGGCTTGTGATTGTGAATACATTTGTTGGTGTTTATTTGTGGTTGTGGTTGGACGTAATTAGGCTGCAGGGGCTAATAGCTTCGGGGCTAATGGTTTGAAGAGACTCATTACTGTGGCCCGGGTCTTTAGAGCGTCTGGAGAATGGGATGGGAGGAGATTTATAACGTGGATGGGAATCTGAAATAGTTGGATAACCGGATCTCTTAGTGCAGACAAAATGCAATATTTTCACTATGGTTTGTAACGTGTTGCATAAGGTATTGTTTTACTTGATTGGATTAGGCTTCATATGCTCTGATCAGTCTTATCTCAATAAAATGATTGTATAAGTACCTTGCTTACATTTCTTTTATTCATCTCCTTAAAGGCAATATACCTGGTCTTTTTATTGCAAACAATGAAAGAGGCAACAAATAAAGTCAACTCTTAGGTCGTTTTCACACTGCCACTAGATAGGTCGACCTAAAGGGGCTGTCGACCCGAGAGCGGCACTTTACGGTCTGTGTGAATCCAGCCACTCCACTTCAGACCGGTCTGAAGAGCCGCACTCGGAGCCGCTCAAACAGGTGTTCTCGGAGCGGACTCAGCCGCACTATCTCTGACTCTGCGCCGGCCCAGGTGTGGTGTGAAGGCAGCCGAACTCGGGCTGACCTAGTTTCAATTTCATTCTGCTTTTTGAGTGAAGAAAGGGCTTCTGAGCTCAGAAAGGTCTACAGTATATGTCAGGTCTATATGGACGAGACGTTTGGAACATGCATCTGACGAGACAAAATTGGATCAACTTTATCGAGGTACATCTCCCTCTCTCTCTCTCTCTCTCTCTCTCTTTCTCTCTGTGTTTTAAGGCCATTTCTTCCACACAGCGCATTTCTCCTCTGTCAGCGGCATCAGCCTCACTGTATTTAGCCACGAGAAATGGAGAGAGAGAGAGAGAGAGAGAGAGAGAGAGAGAGAGAGAGAGAGATAGAGAGAGATAGAGAAATGCCCCCGGTGTAAGCACACACAACTGTTGTCGTAAATATCACATAAAATCTTATTTTATAGTCTCAAATGTCATTCCTCTTGTTCTTGCTCCTTAAGCCACAACAGGACCACATTTTTTAGTTGTAGTTTTACACTTATAATTGCTAGTTTTAGTTTAATCTTATTTCTTTTGCTCACTTCCTGCCTCCAGCTGATGTCACTGATGATGTAAGCAGCGAAAGGGTCTATTCATTTCTAACATCCCAGTACAGGGATAGGTCTATAGGTTTATGAGCATTTTTCACAACTTGCAGGGTCACTTTATAGGCTAGTTTCTAGAAAACTGGCCTGCATGTTCATGTTCAAATTGACATAAATGCTTTACATTTAGATGTGCAGTATTATTTCTACAAATGTCCACAGGAGGACAAAACAAGTAATTCCACTACTAAGAGAAAAAAATCAGGTATAGAGCCGTTAAAGTACATTTTTTGCCATACCTATTGTACAATATCTACGGGTAATGTGTGCATATTGTGTCATCTTTGCACTGATATGGACCTGCAGACCTAACATCTGAGCCACGTATTTACCGTCTTGAACTATTGCACTCAATCCGGCTGGTTATCCGTCTTTTTATTTGTTGTGTCTTGATGTTTTTGTTAAATGCCATTAACTGTTATAATTTGGCGCGTGGTAGAAAGCCCCATTGTCTCTAATGGACGCTAATCCGCACTCATTCCCTCTTTCCACTGCGCGGCGCCGCTTGTTTTGTGCGGTTTTATTGACATTTAGTGGCTGAGTTAATCCAGGTAGATGGGCTGCCATATTCCCATTAAGACGGTGGAACTGGGGGGGGGAGGTTTTGGCACCGACCGCCTCAGTCTGTGCCAGCAAACTGTCTCCGAGGGGCCCCAACCTGGTAATGCAGTCGCGCTAAACCAGACTGCACAGTGGCTTTGTGTGTGCTCAAGCATCCTTTTATAAGATATGAAAAAACTTTAGATTTTAGAGGACTTAGCGCTTTCCCTAGCATATGAAAATAGTAGCTTACGTGCTGTGTTGACAGAGAGCAAAATAAAAGTAGATATACAAATAGGCTATGTCTGGAATGCAAGCAGGAAGAGAAGGGCACAGACAGTGTTGGGCAAACAACATTTTCCCTGTTTCCAACACAAACAATAAACTTCATATCAGTGTAAATATCAAACAGGGAAGTGTAAAGTGCAGTTTTTATCGATGCATCAAAGAGGTCATGTTTATATTGTTACCTCTGTTAGTGTGGATCACATCTAGCACAGTGCAGGGTTTTTTAGTCTTAGTTTTTAGTCAGTCATTTCGTAGTTGCATTCTCTTATGCGCCTATCTGATGTTGTTTCTGGGGTTGATCGCATCGTCTCATGACCACGTTCACGTGATTTTAGCTGTCGATTAATCGTTTCTGGGATATACAGACTCAGACAGAGTAAGAATGACATCAAAATTGTGTATTTTTTGTGAAAAAACTATGTTGTCTCTAAAGGAATTCGGTATAGATGTTTTCTCTCGGACGGACCATAATCTAATCAGAGCAGAAAGAGGACTCTCTCACTTTCAAGATCCCAGAGTGAATTTGAGAGGTTCTTAGCTTTCAAAATATTTGAAACTTGTACAAAAGCATACAGACATTACCTTTGAGTCTACTCCATCAAGACGTCCTCAAACGGGGTCACTTTAACTTCATGTGGCAAAAAGTTTACAAATTACATTTTCCATGCACATTTTGCAGCCAACTGATTAATTGATTACCTAAATAATCATTAGTGACAGCCCTACCTTGAGGAAGACTGTAAAGGCCTTTATTTTGTTCTCGCTAAAATTACTTTTATGAAATAATTGCGTTAAATTCCTCATTTTATCTTATGATTGTTAATGCGTTCTGTTATTATATATGGAAGTTGTTTATACTGTAAGGGCCCGATCTTGCAGCGCAGCGTAGATGTCAAGTGCAGGTGACAAGTTGCAAATGCACATGAGAGGTAATAATAATAATAATGGCTTACACTTGTATTGTGCTTTTCAAGCCTGATTACCAAGTTCCTCAAAGCGCCACACTGTAGACATTATTCATTCACTCCATACTCAGTGGTGATGGAAGCGAGGTACACCTGTCATGTGCAGATGAATGAGGAAGAGTGAGGTGTGACCGGGCGTGACCCACCGCCCATATTCGTTCAAGGAATATAATATGAATAATCGCGAAGAATAAGCACAGGATTAATAATAATAAAATGAATAACACATAACAATAACAGCAATAGGCCACTAAAACGAAATTATTAATAAACAGACATTGATTCTGACAACCTCCTCCTTTCGGCCTTTTCCTCGTTACATTTGCGCAATTTAACTCGCTTTTCAGTGACGTGCACAGAGGTTTTATAGGGCTATTTCAGGTGATACTAACCGGGTTCTACTCCAGGTTGATCATGGCTTATTTTATTTTATTGTTTTTACGACTTTCACAAGTATTAATATAGTTTTGGTTACTGCTACGCGCCCCGGTAAATCTAGAACTACGCAAAAGCCTTATGCCATGAAGACAGACAGGTGAAGGTGAGAAGAACGGTATGTGTGAATCTGCTGCCCCCGTGTGGAGGCTGCGGGT
>OMNZ01094985.1:0-14855 GCA_900303255.1 Lesueurigobius sanzi
GAATTATAATGTGGGAGGAGTGCCTTGGTTCTTCGTTTTTCTCTTAAGTGTCTGTTCCCCAAACTCCAAAGAGCAACTTCCCCAAAAACCTACTTTTGTGGCACTGACTTCCTGAGCACTTTGTGTCCAGTTTCTCTCAGTGTTATGCAAAGATTGTGCATGAGTGTGTTTTTGGGCCCAATGCACGCTGTACTCCGATATAAATGAGCAGACCGATGTAAAGTGTTCACCTGAGTGCAGTCAGTGCAGTGACGCCCTGTGGCTCACACACAGACCGCTAAACAGGCTAATACCAGCCAGTACAATAAAGTCACTTTTGCTAGATAAGGGGAGGGACAGTCTGCTTTGAAAACTTGACATGTTGTGACGAAAATTAAGCCCTAACCTTAAAGATTTCCTTGTTCCTAAACTTAATTTTTGTCCCGAGCCGACTATCTAGCACAACTGACCCCTGATTGGCTGGCTGTAACATTGGTCCTGGGCAAACAACATGACATTGGCCCTGGACTCTTAATTACTTGGTGATATCAAGAGCATCAACATGTAGTGTGTTTTTAAAATCTTTTTCTCCACTTTAATATTGTCTTTGGATTCTAACTTCTGCACAGTAACTGTAGTGTACATCTTGAGCTGTTCTGATACCTCCTAACAAGCAAACAATTATATGCTTCTTTTGGGGTTTGGACTCCTGCTACATCTATTTCAGCAGCTCTCTGGTGGATAGCCCTGTCTGTTTGCATGTTACTTTCTGACAGGCTGTGTAAAAGCCCCAAACCCCTCTGGACCCCGGTTTCTGCTACAACAGTCAAAGCCTAATGTAATGAATAATCCATCTCTGTTAGCCTCTTGTCCTGGTCCTTTGGCCTTTTGATTAAATACTGGCATGACTTTATAAAGTCAATAACAATATCAAAGATGCAGCCTCAGTCGTACCATATAATCTTTTATTATACAGTATATCATATGATCGTGGTCACATGGCACTTTGTTTCAGTGGGAAACAGAAGCTAAAGCATGTGGTGAAATGAGAAGAGCAGACTTTACTACTGGTGTCTGCTGTTGCAGTTTGACACACGTGCCCCAAGTGTTTATATGTAGCTCGGCAGCTTCCATAAATAAACTACACACCAAAACCACTCTGACCTTTGTTCCAATTTTAACTAACTGGAAAAACTTGACCATTGAGGTTCATAATATTTGGCATGATATGAGATTGTGTGGAATGGTAAGGCTGCACAATTAATTGCATTTGTGATTTTGATGGGTAATATTGGCTAATCTCAAATACTGCAAATATTTAGGCAGTACTCTATGGAACTAAATATAATCTCTTTGGAATCTTCCTATTTAAAATATGCTCACTCTCTCAAAAGTGTGATGTAAGTACAAGGACTTTATTTGTGTATTACTTTATTGCTGCTGACATATTAAGTGCATTGGCCAGTGTAGTCTTTTTTCACAAGAGGCAGTGTGTGTGTGACATGAGTTTAGCTTATGTTCAGCTCTTGAATCCTCATGAATATTATAATGGATCAGATTCACTTCTAGCTGCAGTAATTATTCCTGGACCCACTTTTAGATTAAGCACAATTTAAGTTAACTCTCAACATGATGGACAATAGTGTTCACTTCAACAAATGTGACTTGGAGCAGTTATATCTCAGTAGCTGCTCAATAAAAAGGGAGAATAACACAGTGACTGACACTTTTGAAATATGAAGATTTGTAATCTGTCGTTTTAATATTATTCTTATTTAAAGAAGCACTTGGTGCTAAATTCCCTCTTACTGCTGTAGTAACATGATTGAGTAATTAGAGGTAATTCAGCCGGAAAGGGGAAAGCTTAAGGGAACTTGTTCCTGGATTACAAGTCATAGATTCTGGGTGTTTAGTTCTGAACTGTCTGCAATGTCAGTTCATTAAGGATTCACAATGCTCGCTGTCGCTCATACTCAGCATGTGTTGAAGTAAGCTGGTGTGCCATCTCCACATGCCACTGCCCAGAGGAAGAGACCCAGCAGGGATCTCTCTTTTTGGGAATTATTCCTTGAGCTGCTGCCCTTCTGAACTATTATATCCTTTTGTGTTTGCTAGTGCTCTTATTTGGTCTGCTAATACTGCTTATTCTACAGCTTCATGTTATACTTCAAACAATGGCTCACTACAATGGTGCAATTGGAGTAAACCTTGTAATTGGCCCCTTTTTTGTCCCTTGATGCAAATGAACATCACATTCATTGATACAAACAATTGATTGTCCTGCTTGTTATAGATGTAATAAAATTCTTTGAGGTGTTGCCGTTGTTGCATATGAATGTATTACATTGCAGATCTTCCTTCCGTGCTTCCACATGTTTACGGTGTGTGGTAACATGGTGTGATGAGAACTGTTAATCACATAAGGAACAGCAACACATACTGTACCTATTACAGATGCATAAACATTACACAAACCCAAAGAATGGTAAACTATACTGGTACAACGCATGTTTCTTTATCAGGTAGTCTGTCTTTCCCACTACAACAGATTATGATGGATTTAAATGATTAGGCTGGAGGTTTTCTTTGAGATTAAGTGACAAATAGGAAGATCTTGTAAGAGCTTTAAAGAAACATGTTAAAGAACTAGTTGTCTATAGCCTTACTGGACGTGGCTCAGTGCCAGACTGCACAACACTTTACTGCCGATGCCAATATACTCCTGGCTGCATTGCTGCTAATAACAAATTGCTTCTCTACATACAGTATATGAAGAATCATGGGTAGTAAAGGGGACATTTCATACATTATCAGTTTTGTAAGCTTTTAACCATATCATGTTCCCACATCAAATACATACTGTACCTGCAGTAGTATTTTGCTTCATTTTTAAGTATTTGGTCTTTCATCTGTATTTTCAAAGCTTATAAATCATCACTGGATCTATTCTGAGCCATTCTACTCTGTTTTTCATAGCGCCACCAATTTAGCATACTTACAAGAGTAATTAAGTACGCAAGTAAGCTTTATACTTTCCAGTCTTCCATTAAGAACTTTACCAAATAGTTGAGTCCACAGAGTCAGCCACATACTGTACATGTAGCCAAACAAGGGACAAGGGCAAGTCATTCCATAGTCTGAGGGCTACAGCCTGAAAAGCCACTGGGTTTTAGACATTTTGGGCACATAACATCAAAATGGTGGCTCGTATTTTGTGCCTTGTCCATACATACACATTCATTTAAATTACAAAGCACAACATATGGGGATGTCCAAAAGCAGGTTTGTAACCCACATTTATGCATATGTTCATTTTAATTGTTGGCTCCTTGGACCTATTTGCACTGGCAACTAGGGCTTTGTACAGTAACTCATAATGAAGTACACGCCGCTGCTCCAGGTTGTAGTATTTTCCACAGACAACAGTCATTTCTGAGTGTGTGGGTCTGCTGCGGGTGTGCCGCATTTCACGATTCATTCCTTCTCCGACCAGTTGTTGTCGACCACACACAGAGACGCATTTGAAACCGCGAGACGCACAGGTGCATTCTTGTTTGGGCTCCCACTGAGTGCAGATATGATAATGCAGAGGTACTGTATTAGGCTGAGTCTGCACAGCTATCCCCTTTTATACTGAGCCCATAAATCGTATGGTGATCACTACTTGGCACACTCTGAGCCACCAGCTTTGTGTTTTATAGCTTCACGTTCACTACTGCGGCCCTCTCTCAGTACACTTGTGAGAACTGTGAAATTGTGCACTTTCGCCAATATGATGTTGGCAATTTCATGACCAGTTTGACACGCGTAATCTATCGTTTTCTTTACCCTCTGACTAGGCCAGCTGCATGGAAACACACTGACACTGCCTTTTGTGTGTTTGCTGGCAGCAAAGCCACTTGGACAACTTTCTGCACTAGCCGAGCAGGAGCTATTGTCTGCAAATAATTGGATGCATAAGTCGTCAGATAGTGAAGGTATCGATCAACATACCGGTGGATGACATCAACATGGGCACCTTTGCCCTAGTGCAGGGTGTCAAGATTAACCGGTTTTACCGTGAAATACAAGCTCACGGTAGCTTAATCGTAATGATTTTAGGATCCAAGGTGTATGGTTTCTCATGAACAGCAGTGCATATGTGTACAACTGGAGCCACTCAACATGAGAAGCTGAAGAAATGGCATCCAGTGTTCCACCAAAAATACATGAAGCAACAGGTCAAATCCAGTGTGCAGAGAGTAAATCTTATCCATCTTTGCTGATAATTGCATAACGTCGCCAAAGGAAGAGCCCTAAAAGAACCACGTGCAGCGCTGGGTTTGTTATGTCCATAGAGTGTATAATATTGATGGAGAGCTAATTGGCTAGCGCTGGTCGAAGCTCGCGAGCATACAGGGTTTGTTTCCGGAAGCTGGAAGTGCCCATTGACTTGCATGTAAACGTTTTGGCCCCTCTTTAACGCGTTATTGGAAATCGTGTTGTTAATATGAGCCCCATGTGGTTGTCTTGTCTACACCATCCTGTTCTTTGTCTATTAATATTTTCAACATTAAAAGAGAAGCTAACTCGCACATACCTTAATATGGGATTGTTTCCAAAAAACAAGATGGCGGCGCTCCAAATTCCTGCGCTGAAAACAATGGGGAAAGTCATGTGGGCTACGTCCATCTTTATTTACAGTCTATGGTTGTGTCACAATAAAATACCAATAAAACACAAAGTAAAACGGCAAGCGCACGGAAATCAGCTATTCATCATATTTTTAAATTAATTTTGAACCTAGGCTGAAGGTTCAATAGGTAAAAATATGCATATGTCTTATCACTTGTTACTTTGTTGTGAAAGTTTGGACAGTACTTTTAGTAGTATTTTCTTCCTTAATTCCAATAATAATCCTAAAATGGCAATATTTTCCCTCACAATAATCGTGACTGAAACATTTAGAATCATCCGTCTCATAGTTACTCAAGTGTCATCCAAAGTGCAAGCATTTCAGGAGACCCCTGACCCCCTGACTACAGCTTCTCCTGGCCTCAGTCGCTTCTCTCCACCTGCTTACCGTCCACACCTCACTTGAGTTTTTAATGAGCCTTACCATTCATTCTTTTGCTGCCACTGCTAGCCTCCAGACACAGCTGTGATGGCAGGGACTGTGTAGGGACCTTGTTTGGTGAATTGAAGCATTGTTGTTGAGTTTACGGAGCCTGACAAGTGTTTCTGATAAAGCAGTTGTTTGTTGCTTGTTTTTCCAGCTCCAAACATGCTCTGTGTATTTCTCGGATGTATTTCACATGCCTTGAGCAATGCCTTCAAATGAGAATCTTTTGCGTTGCGAACTAGCAATACATCGGCAGGTTGTCTTATGCCCAGTCAATGTATTGCACTGTGTATTTCTATGTATTTGATTGTGACATAACTTTATCCATGTTGTAATTTATGTCTCGCCTTTTCTTGTCCTGGGAAAATGAAAAAGTGTCGGAACACCGAGGGAAAATAGAGGAAGAGGGTGGAGAGGAAGGCGCGGCACATAGCTGTGGCTGGCTAATTGAAAGGCAACCATTTGGTCAGAGAAGTCCCTGTGAAATCTATGGGCGTGGCTAAGTTTTTCACTGTGTGTGTGTGTGTGTGTGTGTGTGTGTGTGTGTGTGTGAATGTGTGTGACAGCTTGGCCATTTGTGACATTGTCAGTTTTCACTCCCCACAGCTGATATGGTGATGGCAGTCGTGACAAGTCGGTGTGTTCCGGTGTAGCGTACTATTTTGATTTTCCTTGCTGCGGCTGACAATATTGTCGGAAGCGTTAGCAATTAAATGGAGAAAAGATTGTTTTGAACTGAGATAGTGTGTTTGTCAGTGCACATTTTGCCCTAGTTACTCCATTACCTGCTCAAACACAGCAAAATGTCATTGTATGTCTATATTCAGGTTTAGTCAGTGTTTCGGATTGATCCCAGGATGCTTTGCTTTTCTGCCAAACACTGACCTTTTCTGTACCTTTCATCTTCTTCCCATCTCGGCAATACACACTCGTCTTACACCTGGTTTTATTGAGCTATATTTCAACATCTGCACATCAAAACAGTCATTTTATTCCATAAATATTGTGTACAATCTTGCAAAATGGAATGAACATATTCTCTCGCATAAAGAATTACAATTATGACGTACCTGGGTTTTATGCTTCTGGAAATAATTTTCTATACATTTGACTTTGCATAGTTCCTTTCTGCTGTTGACATGATTGTAATATGTTGTTGAAAAAAATTAGCAACCAAGAGAATGTTAATTATAAGATAAGAATACTTAATATATTTTCTTAGGATATTGGATTGCAATCAAATTGAAATTTAATCAGATTGCAAGGACTGCAAGTCTTAAGTCGCGTAATATATTCTGTAAACATCAAAATATCCTGTCTTGGTGCCATCCTATTAATGTAATTCTTGTATTAGTTTAGTGATCCATATTTCAGCCTTGTGTCCAACGAAAATGCTTCACGAAATTGCAACACTCGTCAGGAATATTGAATTTATTTTTAAAAGTCTTGCAAATGACTCATTCATTATTCTACATGCAGCCCTCATTTCCCTCTTGGTAAACAAATGGTGTTGTTGTGGTAATATGGGTAATTAAGGTAGAGCCCCACAGGCTAAAACCAAGCTACGATGTCTGGCCTGCTAAAGCGATGAGGGGTCAGAGGTTCGGGGTTAGCGATCTGAACAGGGAAGTCTACTCGCGCAGAACGACGGCTCGTAAACAAACCATTAGACGCCATCTGCATCGGCGTCATGTCCCCCACCAGCGTTTAGGAGCAGCCCATGAGTTCTTGTAGGAGGTGGCTCTCCGATCACAGCCACTGCACTAGACTGGACAGGACAGGAGGCATGGGAAGAAGCCATCTGCTGTTCGCTCAGACGCCGAGTGGCGGTCTACAGGGGTGTTGGGTGAATTTAATTAGGTGTGATACGGTACATGAGTTTTGGTTACCTAGAAGACATTAAAATTACATAAACCGAAATAAAATGGATTATAACAGAATTTTGTTATTGGATTGGCTTTTTTTTTCCTTTGTTACATAATGATTAGAACTGGGATAGTGTGTTTCTATTGTAGCTGTATTTCATCAAGCATTTTTGTTAATTTCATGAGTTTGCAGGCTGGTTTTCAAGCATTTCTGTGACTGTGACCCTCAAAAGTGAGCCCACAAGTTGTGAAATTTGCTTACTATCTCATCCCCGTGAAGAAATGGGATTTTAGAAAATGTGTTTGGAAAGTTAGGAATGCATTACTCCCTCTTTCATCGTTCATAGTTACTTTAATGTGAGTTTTTCTTCCATTTCCACAAAATGTCATGTTGCGTCTGTATTCGGGCTGTGCCAGTGTGTCAGATTGATACCCAGAGTGCATCGCTTTTCTGCCAAACTCTTGACCTTTTCTGCGCCCTTCATCTTCTTCCCGTCTTGCCAGTGCACACTTATCTTGCGCCTGGTTTTGGAATACTACATTTCAGCATCTGCACATCATGAAGCAGTGATTGTGTCCCATAAAGAATAAGTGTTATCATTATGAGGTGCATGGTTTTATGCTACTGAAGATTCTTGACTGATGTAGGTCCAGGCACTGCTATTGTGAGTGTCTTGGCAGAGGCGTGTATGGTTTGTCTTTTACAGCACACCACAATGTATCTCTGACCTATTTTTGTCGCAAAATTTAGAGGGGCAATCTCCATTTTGCAAGAGGACACAATATATTGCTAAAACACTGATTTGTTTTTTGTTTTATACCAAAAATTGCATGGTTGTAATTACATTTTATCCTCATTTTGGTCCTGATTTCTAATGAAAAATGTTTAGTAAAAGGTTTAGAAAAATCTTGTAATAATAATGTTATTGCAATATTCAAGCGAGTTAACAAATTTCATGTATATATATATTTTTTCTCATATTCACGATATGGCTGGGTATCATTCGGATTTCCCACATCGCTTTGACCTGATTCACGATTCACTTTTTTTTCGATTTTCGATACAGTTAAGGATATCACGCTGTTCCAATTTTACTTGGATGTGGTAGACATTCTCAGAAGAACTAATGCACTTTTTTGATCATTATTACACTAATATATGCGTCTATAAAAGGCTATAAACCTGACCTTCTATGCGCCATCAGTGTTTATTCTCCATATTTTTTGCATTTTTTTATACCAAATGTTACCCCACAGTTTTGCTCATTTTTGCACCAATGTAACTCCAGACTTTTGCCCTCCATGTTCTATCTAAACACAAAAGCAAAAAAAACATAACAAATTTTGACCTAGTATCGTTTAGAATCGATTTTTGTGTCAGCAATTTTGTAAAATTTTGGACACAAATTTTCTACGTGACTTTACACCGCTTGCCAGAGGCCTACAACATGGCTGGGCTCATTTTAAAGGCACTATACCGGATTTTTGAATGATTTTTAAATTACAAATGATGGAATAAATTGATAGTTGTGGTCCAAATACATTCGTAACTTTCCCAACGCATTTCTAAAATCCTGTTTCTTCATTGAGATTTATAAGCACATTTCACAACTGACAGGGTCACTTTTAAGGATCATAGTCACAGAAATGCTAGAAAATTTGCCTGCAAACTCATGCTATTGACAATAAATGCTTTATGTGTTGTATGATATTTCCAGAAATTACAAAATGAAAAAATCATATCATTACTGGGAAAAAATCAGGTACAGTCCCTTTTTAAGAACCAATCCTCCTATTCCCAATGCAAAAAACAAAAGTCTCAATGACATTTCTTCACTGAGATATTTGCTAAAGTCGTTGGCGAGGCGAGTTGCCACGCCCCTATCTGTTAAAGGATCAATTTTATTTATTTTTTTTAACCGATATCGGGCTACTCAAAGGAAAATCAATTAAAATCGATGAATTGATTTACTAAACCCAGCCCTATTTCACAACACTATACATTTTTTGATATATTGGACACCAGACTATGTCCAGTGCTCTGTGATCTTGTTGTGTGTACACTCTTGTCTCTCCGAGTGTTGTCTCACCCTGACATACACCCACAGACACGTGGATTAGAGTCAGATCTAGGCTGCTGCGCTGCTATTCTGAGATCACCCGCAGGAGAAGTCTGTTGATTTAGCTGCTATAAATACAGGAGCCCGTCCAAGCAGGTCACAGTCAGAGCCACGGGGAGGATTTGGGCTGCGATGGGCGCTTTCCCTGTGCCTGTGTTTTTCATCAGAGATTGTTGGTTTGTTTACAGGGCCTTGTTGACTATGAGATATTTGTCGTTCGAACGATTTGTGCTACGGCTTCAAATGTTAATCACAATCAAACTGAAATTGCAATGTGAATAGCTGCTAAATAGATAATTAATGACAGTAATGTTGTATTGCATTAATTTTACACAATCACAACACGCCATCAGAAATTATGCAAATTGTAGTGTCTGTGCAGCCCTATACACCCTTGCAGAAAGCTAGATTCCTATCTATTTCCATTGTAGTTGTTATCATAGTAACGATAAACAAATGTTTAACTGTTGTTGTAAATATCAGATAAAACCTTATTGTATCATCTCAAATGTCATTTCTCTTATTCTTGCGCCTTAAGCCACAACAGGACAACATTTTTTAGTTGTAGTTTTACACTTATAATGGCTAGCCTTAGTTTAATCTCATTTATCTTGCTCACTTCCTGCCTCCCGCTGATGTCACTGATGATGTAAGCAGTGAAAGGGTCTATTTCAAAAAATCTACAAATCCAAAATATCTCAATAATTAAAAGGCTCATACAAAGTCCAGTCTTGAAACATTATATTTCTATCCAGAAACCAGTAATTTGATATAATTTTCAGTTATCTCGGCTAGAATTTAATTTACGTCCAAATAGACTTGTTAAACAAAACAGCGGTGACATCAAGTGCTTCGTCTGCTTGTGGTTTGGTCTGTGGTGCGATTGTAGTGGGTGAGCGTAAGTCCCTAATTTGGTCCTTTGAGGTTCCAGTTAGTTTTTGCACAGCAGCGAACACAGCTTATGCTCCCGATCTGCGCATCACAACCTGAACTTCCACCATGGCCTTGTGTAGAGCTGCCGCCATAGGTAAATGTACAATATACGGAGAAAGCGGACTAGGTGGATGAGGACAGCGAAATGGAACAGACCGAATGAAACTATAAAAGCTTTACATCACAAGGATAAAAAAATCATGAGGCTGCTGAGGCCAAGGCAAAAGGAAGAGGAGATAACTGTCCCTCGCAGCTAAAGACATGAGGCATTTATCAAGGGTTTAGTCAACAGAAGACAAGAAGAACTTTGCTTTGAAGTATACTGTACATACCCCAAATACACCAGCACTGTTTTAAAAGAACTCTGCGCAGTGAAAAATATGCAGGGACCATGCTGCCAGCCATCCGGGGTTAATCTTCCCTTCCGTTTTGCTTGGCTCGTCCTTTTTCTCGATAGCACTGTGCTCGCTCTCTTTCCCCTTTCACCCCATACGTTTCTCCTTTTCTTCACACTCTGCTGTTTTAAGTCCATCACACATTTCTTTTCTGCTGACAGTGTGAGGTGTGGCTGTGGGATTACAGGCATATCGTCTTATTGTTTCTAGAGAGGCATACCGCTACAGTAGAAGACGTGCGTATACTATGGATCTTTGCTTAGTTTTGCCGAGGGCTGGGTGATGTGGCCAAAAAATCTCATTTTTAGATTAAATTGTGATTTAATCTAAAGAATTCGATTTTCTCACGATTCATGTAATAGAATAGAGTTGTGTATAGACTTTAGATCATTTACAACCTAATAAGACCCAGCTATTCAAAGAGAAAACTGGGTCTAAATCAGGTCTAAACCTGGACAATATCACAGACTGAACCAGGATTAAACTATGAGGGAAGCATGTCCAAACATTGTAAGGACTGAAACTGGGACTAAAACAGGTTTTAACCAAGACTAAACCACTACAAAACCAGGTCTAAACCCAAGAAGAAGCAGTCTTTTAAAGGTGACTAAAGCCATCAGCTTCTTCTTGTATTTAGACCTGTTTTAGTCCCAGTTTCAGGACTTTAGAGAGCAACACGCACATCCAAATCAGTGTGCTAGATTTGAAAAGCTAGTACTAGTAAAAAAAGAAGAGATCAAATAGCACAACTGATGGCGCTCACCAATTTATTTATTCACCAGAGTGACGTTTCGGGTCAGTCACCCTTCTTCAAACTGAAAGTGCGGCTCAGACACACCTATATACACAGTACCTGATTATATCAATCACGTGACACTTTTTTTACAATACAAAAAAACATCCGGCAACGCCTTCATATAGTATTGAAAAGTTTTCAATGAACGCCTTCATATAGTATTGAAAAGTTTTCAATACTATATGAAGGCGTTGCCAGATGTTTTTTACTTTTGCTCCTGGTGGGTAAGTGGAAGGAAATGGATGGATTCGTACTGTATGTTTTAAGTAAAATTTGTTAAATTTATGATTGAAGACTTTTGTAAAAAGCAATTACTTTTACTTTGGGTAAAAGGGGGCATATATAGTATAGAAGATAATATCGAAATTGTTGTTTGGATGATTTACAAATTTACAATATCAAGTACATTTCCAATGTCAAGAAATCAACAAAAAGCTACAAAAACGTCTGCCAACTGATGCGTAATCAATGGTATGATAGTGTTTTTTTTTCTTTTTGATGACACAGCAATCTGAATGAAGATGTTTGACAGCACATTTTGTATATTTGACGGTTTGCAAAAATATCACTACTGATAAACTTCCCGTAAATATAAATGTTAAGATGCAATCTTTGTCAACTGGACAGTTTTTAGATTTGATGTAAACTATCATCATCAGCTAGAAGCTGAGACTGGAATCAACTGGGCTTATACAGTTGTGCTTATGCATTTCATAGAATATGAATGATAACACAAAAACCTTTATTTCACTCATGGTTAGTGGTTGTGTGGAGCCATTTATTCAAAAAACTTGTTTGTTTACGCTTTTCATCTAGAGAAACTAGCCAAATGTCCCTGATCAAAGTTTACATATTGTGCATCTTGAAACAAGCATACATTTTTTTCAGAGAGTTCAATTTTGTCAGAGTCCTGTATTTCAGCTGAAGTGAGTTTTTTTTTGCTCCTGAACTATTTTCCTGGCAGTTGTTGAAGGTCGTGTAAACAGGGACATTTGAGTAGTTTCTGTTTATGATTTCAAAAGAGTGAAATACAGGTTTTTGTGTTATCATTCATATTCTATGAGAAAGGGCCAAAAGATTAAAAGGGTATGTAAACTTATGAGCACAACTGTACAGCTGTAGGTGATGACCCATTAGGCCTCACCTGTGTCAGTCTGTGTTGCCAGATAAGATGCTGAAATTGATTACTTTTTGCAGGTTCATGTTTAAACATGCCCATGTACAGTATATAAACCCAGTTAAATCCAGTCTCAACTCCTGGCTGATGGTGATAGTTGGATGACAATTGAAAATCAAATCTAAAACCTGTCCAGTTGACAAAGATTTTATCTTAACATTTGAATTTTGACCCGGATGTTCAAACATGAACCTACTGTACATTCCCCTAAA
Source organism: Lesueurigobius sanzi (assembly GCA_900303255.1). Classification (NCBI taxonomy): domain Eukaryota; kingdom Metazoa; phylum Chordata; class Actinopteri; order Gobiiformes; family Gobiidae; genus Lesueurigobius; species Lesueurigobius sanzi. The sequence continues at coordinate 12,579 of OMNZ01094985.1, forward strand.
TATAGAGAATATAGATAAGAAGATAGCTGACGTTTACTTCTGATCAATCATTTTGTGCAGGTGAGCAGCATGTGGGATAATGACTTTTGTGATTTCCCAAGTTTCAAAGCATTTTAATATAAAACTGTATCGGATCAACATCCAAAAACCCATGTATAACTTGGTATCAAACTGGTATTGCCCATCCTGACTCAACATCACAACGCCTCAGTGGGCTTCACAAATCTGAAATATGTTAGGACTGCACCATATATCATCATATATTTTTGAGGGAATGCAGTGTAAGTGTTTTGTTTGTGATTGTCTTGCAGGACAGTGACCTCCAGAAGAAGATAGACCATGAGATCCGGATGCGGGATGGGGCCTGTAAGCTGCTGGCCGCCTGCTCCCAGAGGGACCAGGCGTTGGAGGCAGCAAAGAGCCTGCAGACGTGTAGCACTCGTATCATGGCTTACATGTCCGAGCTGCAGAGGATGAAGGAGGCCCAGGTCATGCAGAAGGTCACACGGAGGTCGTCGGACGCGGGGCCAATGGATGAAAGGCAACCGTGCAAAGGAAAAGTGGCCATCTCGGGTAAGGAATAATAATATCAGTGGGTTTAGATGGGATTATAGGCCATAGCAAAATGAAACTGCACAACAGATATCCACATTATTAAACTTGGATCCAGTACCAAGCTTGAACAATGTTATATCAATACCGGTACATCAATCATCCACACTCGGCGGAGTATTTGCCCGGCCCCATCATAGCTTTTATCTTTTAGAATCAGTAAGTTGGATATTTAAAGCTTTATTTTAAGTTTGTTCCTCCATGTCCCACCAAATAGTTTTTTCTAATAGTTAATGTGGTCACCCATACACTTGTAGATTTTAAACAGACAACATCATACCATATAAAGCCACAGAAACACAGATTTAACTCTGACATTATGTGAGTAACATCCTTATGGTCTATTTATCTGTTGTTCCAGATCTCCGTATCCCACTCATGTGGAAAGACACAGAGTACTTCAAGAACAAAGGAGGTGAGAAACCTGCTGTGACACAAAATGGACAAAAGGTGTTTGGCCTGGAAAAATACTGGCACAACACCTTGACCTATTAAACCAATTTCAGCCACAAGTTACCCAAGCAGGTTATTTTAGGACAGAAGATGCCAAGAAAATGTCTTGATTTTTTACACATAATGTTGATCATATTGTACACTGGTATTCATGGAGGTGGATATTCTTTATTATTTCTTACTTTTAATGGTGTAAATGTACATTTTGACAAGCACTCAACAAAACCTGTTTTATGTTGAGGTTAGTTACAGGGTGTTTTACATGCTCGAATATATTTTAATACTGAAAGAAGTATTTGATTTTAGATTGCTTGTTCCATAAAGTATTTTGTGGTGCTGTATTTAGACATTTCTCATTCCTTCTTTGCAGAGCTGCATCGCTGTGCTGTGTTCTGCCTGCTGCAGCTCGGGGGAGAGATCTTTGACACAGAAATGGTCATAGTTGACCGAACACTCACCGATATTTGCTTTGACAATACTATTGTATTGTAAGTTGTTCCACATCAACTTCAACAACATTGTGCCTGATAGCCAGAAAATAAATCTAGTAACTGGCAGATGTTCATTATTATTGTATCTGCTCTTGTTCTTTGAAGTAACGAGGCCAGCCCTGGGTTTGAACTCTGTGTGGAGTTGTATAGCTGCTGCTCAGAGGATGATTACTCCGCAGGAAGTACCCCAAGAAAACTGGCCAGTAAACTGAGCTCCTCCCTGGGAAGGTCCGCCGGCAAGAAGCTCCGAGCCGCGATGGAGCCTGGGTCATGTAGTCCCATCAGCAATGGGGGAGCGTCTCCTCTGCTGCTGCCCGTCCCATCTGTGCCGTGAGTACACCTGATTTGTTTTATCTTCACTTCTCTTTTTTTTGCGATTGCCCAGCTCAGCCCATTTCTTGTTTGCAGAGGCCCAAAGTACCATCTTCTTGCTCATACAACTTTGACACTGTCCCAAGTGCAGGACAACTTTCGCACACATGACCTCACCATCTCAGGCAACGGTATGTGAGCCTAAAGCTGCCTCTTAACCATGTTTTACTAACTCTGCCAGAGCAGCGGCCATCTGTCTGTGTTTGTCCTTCACTGTGTTTCTCCTTCTGAATAATTAGCTTTAATACCTCACATTCCCCAGGCTTCCTACCCCTTTTACTGTTGATTCATGTTGCTGACAGACAGCCATTGTCAAGGTCATAGTAATAAAACCTGTGGAAGTGAGGTG
>OMNZ01094986.1:0-15635 GCA_900303255.1 Lesueurigobius sanzi
AACTTTGTCGGCAGCTAATCATCTGTAGCTCATCTGTTCGCTCACTAGGCAGCAAGGCATTTAGTCATACATTTTTCACTTTGTTGTGTAAATGCGTGGTTTTTACACAAAAGGAGAGAGAGGAAGGGGCGAGACAGAGCGGGGAAGGAAAGAGGGAGAGGGGAAGGAGAGAGAGAAAAAGAAAAGAGACAGAGGAAGAAGAGAGACAGAGAGAGGGAGGAAGGAGTGCGAGAGACAGAGAGAGAGAGGAAGGGGAAAGACAGAGCGGGGAAGGAAAGAGGGAGAGAGGGAGAGGAAGGAGAGAGAGAAAAAGAAAAGAGAGAGAGGGAGGAAGGAGAGTGAGAGAGAGAGAGAGAAAGAAAGGAGAGAAAAAAGAGAGACAACAGTTGGTGTAAAAGTGTTGCTACATATTTTTAATCTTTCACCATATTTATACAAAAATATAAAGCAAATCAAGGTGAAAGTATCTAAGTATTCAGAATACAGTACACTGATTGGGCAAAGTAACTGAATACGTTACAAAATACATTTTAAGACAAGTATTCCGTATTCTGTAACTGAATACAATTTCAAAGTATTCTCCCCAACACTACACAAGTACAGTCCAAAACAAATTCATTAAGATTTCATTCCATTTTTTGCTCCTTATGCACAATGGAGCTCCACAGTCCGGGCCAGGAAGTAAAAATCCCATTCAAATTCTCCATAGACTTTTTGAAAAATTCAAATTGTAAGAGTTTACAAGCACGATGGAGGCTAATCAGCTACGTGCTAACTGCTAGCCATAGCGTAGAGACATTTTACAAGCAAGAAAATACCAAATACTTGAAAACACAGCGAAATGCCCTTATAACTTTTATTTATTTTTGTGTGTCTTATGCCCATAAGTCACCAAGTAGCTGATTAGCTGCTATCATTCTTTTAAACATTTGATATTAATTTTTTTGAGTGGGATTTCTACTTCCAGCACCAGAGCGGCCCTTGAAATGACAAGCTCTATTCTTTGCTCAAATGTTGCCTGTTATATCCACTTTTCCAAATAAAAATGCCAAATACTAGAAAACACAGCAAAATGCCTTTAAACATTTTGGTTTATAAAGTTTTGGATGTAACTTTAATTTATTATTGTGTGTTTTATGCCCATACAGTAAGTCACCACATAGCTGATTAGCTGCGACTTCCGGCACCAGTGTGGCCCTCGTACTGACGAGCTCCATTCTTTGCTCAAATGTAGCCTGTTATATCCAATTTTCTTCCAAAATATCCATTCTTTCACATGTTTGATGGAAGGTTTACAAATAATTCATTTATCCATCCTTTGCATTTGTGGCAAGTATATAAGTATATAATTAGACTCGCTGCTGCCTGCGTGAACCCTGCTTGAGTATACAAGGTACAACTCTGCCCACAACTGTTGAATACTTCTATGAATGATTATGATTTCAGATTAAATGAGTCGACATTATGAATTTTCTAAGATTGAGCAGTCTTAACAGGTGGTGGAACATTGCAACATTGCCAATTATGTAAAGAAATATGGGTATCAGTTTTTCGCCTCTGTTGCATGCCTTGTCCTTGGGAAGGTCTGTAGCATCTGACCACCGCCAGCTCACGACGATTGCACTATTTGTTCTTTTAGCAGAGGAGAGCAGCGTGGAGAGCTCGTGGATGTTGCGCAACGACACTCTACCGACACCGGGGGCGCTGCAGACGCCTCAGCTCACGTCCACTGTGCTTCGAGAAAACCGACCGGCAGAACACATGCCAGACCCAGACTCGGAGCCGGGGTCGGAGAACGACTTTGTACACAAGTGAGTCTACAACCTGGACAGTTCTGCTTTGTTTATTCAAATTTAAGAATGGAAATTGAAGCAAAGTGAAGGCAAATAGAGCAATGAAATGGTCATGACAAGTCTGATTAAATGTAGCCGGGTACAGAGACGCAAACCTTTATGACTTTACTTTTTCAATTCCTTCGTAGGCAAAAATTCTTCAGTTTTCAATTCCTTATTCATGTCCCCACCAACCTCATGTTCTTCTCCTCGCTGTGCGATCTTTCACAGTGACTTGAGACAGATGAGGTCTCTTTAGGCTCAGGGAGAACAGGGTCAGCATCAACAGACGTTTTGTTTTGTGTTAATTGGTCAGGTATTCACAGAGATCCTAACAATTTAGGGTTGCAACTAGGATGCAATCTGTTTATGGGGCGTAATTACATTTGTGTGCTTCATTAGATCTAATTTTTTACTTACAAATGATCAGAAAATAGCTGTTATGCTCCTTCCATAAAGTAGTTTTATTGACAACAGATGTGAGAGGAGAAAAGAGTGACAAGGCCCACTGCTGCCTGTTCTATAAATTATTATCAGGAGCGCAGTATTGAGGGGAGGAGCCACACGCCGGGAAGAGATTGGATCAAGATACTTCATTTTAGTTGCCTAAATACTCAGGTGTGTAGGGGGGAAAAAAACAATTTCCAACAGTGGAGACTGTTTTCTTTTCGACAATGGTGTGGGGTGTAACAGTGTCCTCACCAATATTCACACCAAACCTATGCCATTGACCTTATTTTAGCCTTTAAAACATGAAATACCAGTGGCTGAGATGTCCAGAGGCATTTGAAAAGCCAGAATAAATCATACAATGTTCCTATTCATTTTTTAAACTATTGCTAATAAACTAAGAAGGTGACTGTGAGTTTCTAATCATGCTTTTGTGTGCTTCAGTCCTCAGATGCAGATGTCGTGGCTCGGACAGCAGAAGATGGAGGAAGTGAACAGGAAGGACCGGTCGGGAATGAATTACATCAAGTCTCGCAGCAATCAGGGCGTTCGGCAGACAGTGTGAGTGGACATTTACTAGCGTTGTGTTGAACGTAACGGTAAACGTGGGATTGTTGGCCTTTTGGGTACAATTAGGAGCAAGTTTTGGGCTTTATGAACCGCTGTGGTGGCGTACAAGGAAATCAACAGCCCTGATTAAGAATAAAACTAAAAATTAACCTAAAAGGCAACCAGGAACATGTCTTCTGTGCTTCGATTTCTATCAGTTGTGAAAGGATAGATTTTCCGTTTGCTTCCTGTTTAGGCGGGGCTTGATGGAGGATGACGCGGAGCCGATCTTCGAGGACGTGATGATGTCGTCGCGAGGTCAGCTGGAGGACATGAACGAGGAGTTTGAGGACACTATGGTCATCGACTTGGTACGTTACACCCATTGGTTAAAACTGCTTTGTTCGATCATGGGTCTGCGACATTTTGGATCTAAAGAGCCGATTGTTACCGAAAATAGTAACTTTTTAGCCGCAAAGAGTCGTGGGCACTATAGATTTGTTCGTTTACCGTGAAAATGAAGACTAAACCAGTTCAAACCCAAGACTAAATTGGGTCTGAATGAGTAATGACATGCAATTAGACCTGGACTAAAGTATGTTCAAATCACGACAAAATCTGACCCAAAAAACAGAAAGAGTTGCCTGCTAGGAGTAAAGAATATGAATAGTTTGTTGACTATTAATATTGACACAGTGGGTCCTGGGTTGGTAGTTTAACCCCCAAAGAAGCAGGTTTCTGGTTCAAATATCGCCCAAATGTATACTCACTGGGAAAGGTTAAACTATATAATATAACTAAAATATTAAATAAAGATTGGTTTGTTGTGGCAACGCAGACAAAAATAATTGATAATTCAGTCCTTTCTTTCTCTTTTTTTCGTTTTTTAACATTATATCTTTTCCCTATTTTAGCCCCCATCCAGAAACAGACGTGAAAGAGCAGAGCTAAGACCGGACTTCTTTGATTCAGCCGCCATGATTGAAGATGAATCGGTTTGTAGTTCAATAATTCAACATGGAGCCAATGTCTTTTAGAGTCTGCATCGTTTTTTTATCCATAATTGAATGACCTGAGCGTCCTTCCTCTCCTCCTTTTTGCAGGGATTCAGCATGCAGATGTTCTGAGTTGGTGAAAAACGCAAAGAAATTATTATCAGGATTTATATCGGGTCTGAAAACGGTTTTGGGACGCCTCGACCTGGCACCTGTCAATCAAACTGTAAAAGGAGCAAAAAGAAGAAAAAAACACTGTTGCCGAATCTTCTTTCCTCGCTGATGGACGTTTGTGAAGTTGCGACCGATCCACAGCTTTGGCCGGTTTTCAATCAGGAAGCAAAAAGATCCGGACCACGCCAAACTTTCGGAGATCGTTTTGGGAGCTGTCCTCTCTCTTCCGTTGCTCAGCCTGTTAGCCTGTTAGCCATTAGCTTTTGAAGGCGCTTTCGGTCCCAGCACTCTCAGCAGTTTCCTCCGGCTAATTCTCACACGGGGACGGGTGTACAGTTTTTTTGGATCGGACCCTTAAAAACTCACTGTACAGCTCCCCGTTTTTTGGTGTTGCACTTGGATCCGCCTCGGTTCGACATAGAGGATCACTACTAAATGTTGTATATCTCTGCTCTTATTATTCCAATCTATCTCCTCACCAGTCCCCCCCTCAGCGTCAGGAGTTGGATGCCACCTTTTCGGGCTGCACAATATGAGAAAAATGTGTTGAATATCAAGGATTATATTTTAAACAGGGCTGTTGATATGGGGGGGGGGGGCAACCAGGTCGATTGTCCTGGGCCCGAGGACCAGGGGGGCCCCATGAAGTAGCTCATTTTCTCTCAAAAATAATAGAAAATGGTGGAATGGGGCTCATGTGAACCCCAGCAAGTCAGTCGACGGCCCTGATATTAAATTTATTTTAGATTTCACTCCGTAGTAGTCTGATAAATAAAAATAAAATGGTTTTAATTACAGTAGTAGTTTGATCATGGTGGCAGTTTTGTAGGAGAGACCAGGCCCCCGCCGTTACATTTTTTTTAAGGAATTGACAATATTTCAGTGTTTTCGAGGTTCCTTAAAAGGCGTTTTGCTCTGCTGCGTGTAATTTTATTTCTCAAAATAATGTTGGAGGGCAGGAGAATGCGTGACGGGGGTAGGCAACGTCAGGCCCGGGGGCTAAATCTGGCCCTCCATCGTGTGTCCTCTGGCTTTGAGAAATATTAACTCCAAAAATACAAAAAAATATGACTAATTCCTTTGAAATTTTCCAAAGGGAGGAGTCACAGAACTAGTGATGTGACGGTCATGACTGAATCGGCTCTTTTGGGTGGCTCTTTTAAGTGAACGGTTCGAACCGGATCTCAGTTGTGAAAAGATCTTTTTCTTTATTCAATTTGACACAGATTTACAATGGAATAAAATCAAGAATCATCACAACAGCAGTTTTTTACCCCAAAATATTTAGTATTTTAGACACGTTTTTATTAATTATGGCCCAATATTTAGACTTTTCAAAAGGTAAGGCTCACAAATACAAAGAAAGTGTCCTAGTGACTTAAAATGACTGCAATTAAGAGTAGTTTGCCTAAATTTGAGAATTTCTGACAATATAATAAGATCTTTTCTTCTTAGGCCCCCCGTCTTGTGGCTAAAAAGAATATTGGCCCTGGAAAGGGGGCTGTCGACTTGCCTACCCCGATACATGACATGGCCTTCCCCTGCCCAGTCCAATGATACATTAAAAACAAAAAATTATGACAGGAAACAAGTGAAATAAACATTAGCAGTGAAGAGAGAAGATGAACTCTTTAGCTGCTGGGTCCCTCCTGCTAAAGTACATTTAACCCACTACAGTGACCTAATGTGGTTATGCCAATAATAATGCCAGTATTTTATTTTAAAAATCTCCTTTGGTTTGTTTTGGTGGAAAACCTTTTTCCAGTTTTAACCACACAACCATGAGCTCTAGTTATATCAGAATACTGTGTGATAAAAAGGAATTAAAGGCCCTATTCCTGATTTATTTTTTTTCTTGTCGTGGAACAATTAGTTTTGCCATACTTTAGTATATTGTGCACTCTGACATTTGTGGAAATAATACTGTGCGTCTAGTTTTTGTTAACATTTCTGTGACCGTGACCCTGCAAAGAATCATCCCTGTGAAGAATTGGGATGTAAGAAGATGGCAAAGTTAGCAGTAGTAGTAAGGAAAGTAAGAACAGTTGAATTTCCTCACTATTTGATGATAAAGAATCAGGTGTAGGGCCTTTAATAGCGGAGTATGTATACTTCCTCAACCTACTGCCACATATAGCTCCTTGTGGGTATTATTAGCTGCGGTTCGGCACTATCAAAGCGTTTGTCACATATTGTGCAGCCCTGATGGTGCCAGTGGAAGGTCGCACACATGCACTCCTGCAGGCCAACACGGAAGCGAAAGGAGAGAAGGCCTTGGACTTGGGACCGCCCCCTCACTCTGAGATCTCAGTTCTGCACACACCCCTATTACAGTTTCTAAGTAAAATGTTGAGGAAAAAAAAAAGACAATAAACATATTTTAAAATCGGTAGCTTTAGTACAAAAAGTTTTAAATCAAGTGTTGTTTTCGTTTTGTCCGATGTTTGTACAGCCTTTCTTGGAAAAATATGTATCGTTTGTTGCCAAACCGTGTGGCCTACATACTCCCTCATATTTGTATGTCATATTTAACTCGCGATAGGACTAAAAGGAGCTGTTATGGTTTCGATTGTATCCGTTGTTTCTCAGACTTTGGTTCAAACATTTCCAGTATTTCACACAGATGGGTGAGTTTTGTTTTTATTTCTACAGCAGTGTTATCTAGCCTGATGTTCGTATCGGTGCAGTCAGTGATGGATGTCTATGGCTTTGTTCGAATGTGCTCATATCATTTTCACTCATCGTTAAACCAGTCCGAGTTACTTTGGCTGCGCGGCCGTCCCTCTGTAAATACCAGGAGACACTTCAATCAACACCGGTTTCTCTTAAATGCTCTTAAAGCCTGTTTTGTTTAAGCCTAAATTCTTTTTAATAAAATAAAACTTGTAATCAGATTATTGAACAATGATGTTTGTGTGTGCATTTCTTGGATGGATTTTGTCTCCTCCCAACAAGGCAGATTTTCTATATTTGTGCAGTGGTGGAAGAAGTACTTTAGTAAGTAATATTCTTATTTAAGTAAAAGTATCCATTGTAAAAAGTACTTCATAAGTAAAAAGTAAGTATTTTTTAAGAGTTTAATGTGCTGTACCAGTAAACCACTAACTCAGGTCTAAACCTGGAATAAACCAGTAAACCACAAACTCGGATCTAAACCAGATCTAAACCAAGTCTAAACCAGTAAACCACTCACTTGGGTGTTGGGTCTAAACCAGGACTAAACCAGTAAACCACTAACTCAGGTCTAAACCAGGACTAAACCTGGAGTAAATCAGGACCAGGTCTAAACCAGATCAAAACGAGGTCTAATGAGTAAACAACTAAATAAAATCTAAAGTCAGATCTAAACCAGGACTAAACCAAGTCTAAACCAGGACTAAACCAGTAAACCACTAACTCGGGTCTAAACCAAGACTAAACCTGGACTAAACCAGTAAACCACTAACTCAGATCTAAACCAGGACTAAACCAGGACTAAACCAGGTCTAAACCAGATCAAAACAAGGTCTAATGAGTAAACCACTAAATAAAGTCTAAACTCGGCCTAAACCAGTGTTGGGGAGTAACTAAATACATGATTTTAAAATACGTATTCAGAATACTCATTTTGAATAACTGTATTCAGGTACAAATACTCTCTCATTTGAGGTTATTTTGAATGGTTACTTTTCAAATACCAAAGGAATACATTGAAATATTCATTCATAAAAAATAACCTTCAAGGAAGATCTGAATTTCCTTCCAAAATAAAAATGTAAAAAGTCCCATGTCACAGTTCATGTAAATAATGCAGCTGTGAGTCATGTGACCTGCTGTGATCTGATTGGTCAAGTGTGCTCTAATTAAAGGTGAATATGTTCATAACAGTTGGTGTAAAAGTGTTGCTACATATTTCTAATCATTCACCATATTTATACAAAAATATAATGCTAATCGAGGTGAAAGTATTCTAAGTATTCAGAATACAGTGCACTGGGAAAAGTAAGTGAAACCGTTACAAAATACATTTTAAGATAAGTATGCAGTATTCTTTAACTGAATACAATTTCAAAGTATTTTCCCCAACACTGTCCAGAGGTCACTTTGAAAATAAAATACTCACTTTGAATAATAAAAATGGTACAAAGTTGCACCCACAGAGCCACTGGGTCACTAAAAGGTAAAATACGCACTAATATCAAGATTTATTTGTTCTCATAAAAAGTTACATAGTGCCCCTGTATGAACACACACATGAGACTCATGCATGTATCATTTGCATCCACACATAGTCACACACTCGCAATTTCGCAAACACACTCCCATTCATCCTGACCTAGATGATTTTTTTTAGTGGTAGTAGCAAACCGGAGCACCAGGGGGAGACCTACACAAGGAGAACACGCACCAGACGTTCCAGTTTACCCGGGACAGTCCCAGTTTTGAGCCCTGTCCCATGTCCCTGTGAATTTATCTGAAACCATTCATTTGTCCCAGTTTTACACAACTTCTGCTCTGTCCCATTTGTCCCAGTTTTTCACCAATGCCATGTCCAAAGCCGCATATTTACTTGATCTATGACTTTTGAGCAAGACAAAAAATGCAGAAAGAAAAATTACAAAAAACATAACATTTGTCCCAGTTTATAAAGTGAAAAATTTGGTCACTCTACACAGAAAGGCCCCTAGCGCCTGTGCTTTTGCGCATTTGTTTGGAGGTAGGGGAAACCGAAGCACTTTGTGAAAACCCCCCTAGGTGCGGCAAAGGTGCTAATTTATTTCAACTCTGGTGCATTCAGGGATTGACACCTCTTTGACAGCACACGGATGTTACTCATGATCTTATGACGTCATATGTTTGTCGTTGCTGCTTTTCAACTTTATTTTTGTCTGTACATTTTTGCCAATTTTCCAGAGCAAAAAGTATACGTCAACAAGTGGTCAGTAAGGTGCAGCAATAATACATGTTTAGTTTATTAGTTTTAAGTATTTATCACTATGTTCTGATCCTGACAACTGTATTATTGCTGAAATAAATAGTTGAGGTCTTGACGGTGGAGATTCGGAAGAAAACGTTGATAACAGTGACCTCTAGCGGTGCAAAAAAAAAATGTCAAAAAGCTTTTTCCACAATGGTATCATATTAAAAAAGAATCAGGCTGTCCTACCTTGTTCAGGCAGGGGGCCCTTTAGCTCAGTGACGGGATTCGAACTGATCAGGTTTGTATCCCGAGGACGAAGCTCCAAAAGCTCTAACAGCTGAGCTAAATGATAGTATGTATAAAATAATAATAATAAAAAATATCTAGGACGCATTGTCATTTTTATGATATCATGTACAAATGAGGTTGGCAAAGAAAATAATGGATAGAGCGATTAAACCTTGGGATATAATGTTTAGTTTTTTCATAAATGTATTGAGCTGGCTACGCACTACAGGAGTTTTAGTCAGATTTTTAGTCTTTCTGATTGTGAGGAGGCGTGGCTCAATAAATCTTTCTGGCAAGCCATGATCTGTCATGGTCCCTCGTGTGTGTGATGTGTCATTAAGTGTGTGGTCTGTGTACAGCTCAAAAGATTTAAAATCTTGTAGTGTGTAGCCATTTAGTGAATAAGTGTGTCAAATTTCGCTTTGTTTTTGGGGTTACAAACTCAATAGACTTAAAAATTCCTCTTAAAAACCCTCAAATATAAGTAAAAGACTACAATTTTCCCATTGAGTTCTGAAAAAAATTCATCCGACTGATTCTTCATAGTGGGCGCAGATTCTTCAGCCAACACTGGACAGCCAATCAGAGGCAGCCATCGGCACCTGGAACTTGCTCTTTTTTTAGGCTACTTGTCAGGTCATCTGTAAGACTGTGTTCATTTAAACTAGAGATCATTCATTTATGCTTTAGTAATACTTTCAAGTTAGGTGTTTTTCTAGTTTAGACCTAATTTAGTCCAATTTAGAGATGTTTTAAACCCATTTTAGTTCGGATGTGATTTTGATCTAGTCCTGTGTTGTAGGTACTTGGAACGTCCTTTACTTTTGGGTGTTAACAGTTTAACTACTGGTTTACATTTAAACCATGTGCTTTTGGTGGCCAGTGGTGCACATTCTTATCTCACCACAAGACTTGTTGATTGAGCAGCACTGAAAGATCAATGTCATGAGATTGAAGACAACTGAAGCCTACTTTAGAAATAGTTTAATGGTCTCTGCTTATAGCACTTTTCCACCAACATTTGGCACTCAAATACTCAGACGAGCCGCTCATCTTCGCCGCGGTCACTGGAGTTCTTTTGTTTGTACTGTACAGCAGCCTTTCCAACAGATTTCGATTGTCCTTTTCCAATACTGGGTATCTTTTCCTTGACCATTCCCACGTGTTTTTAGATAGAAAAGCAAAAGAAATTATTATGGCAGGCTTGTAAGGTGTAATTTCCCAAGTCTGTTCAACATGTCCCACATTTACAAATATCTGATGTGGATGCCCTCCCCATCTGTGTCCGACTCCTACATCAAATAAAATGCATCATGTTGTATACAAGATCTATTTATTTCACAAAATGAAGTATTTGATCATTGAAAAGGCACAGTATCTTTTCCTGACCTCATAATTCAAACAAAGGAGTGCGACTGCAAGCACATACAGGTTCATATAAAAGATGTAGTTCAGAGGGGATAACAGTTTTACAAATAATATTGAAATAGAATTCATAGATCAATATGGCCACTGCCTTTGTCATTTCACCAATGTCACTTCCTGGCCATTGTTTTTCCACATTCAGATTTCTTTAGGGTACATCACATCCGACAATACATTGCTTTTAGCAGGATTTGGGCTCATCATTTCAGGTTGAGGGCACTAGGTCAAGGTGGACCACATCTCCAAACTCCAAAATCTACAAAGAATGAAACTTGAGGTTGAGTCCACAAATTTTCAACTTACAAAAGGTAGAACACATGATGATAAACCTTGGAAATGAAGTGGTTTGACTCAATAATTACATGTATTAACTGTAAACCAGGCCAAAACATCTGCATGTGAAAAGACAAATTTCCATTTTGACTGGTCAAAAGTCCTAAAAATTGCATCCAGATCAGGAGAAGTCATAGGTTTAAAACCCCATTAAGACAGAGGACTTCTTGTTGCGGAGTGGCTATTCAAACTGCACGGAGAACCTAAAGCCTACGTTGGAGTCCAAAAGTAGCACCTCTACAGTTCATTTGAAAGGACAAAATGTCAACACAAGTGCTTTTTAATATTGCTTAAATAAAAAGTCTGTTCTTTAGAGAGGAATGTTGGCATGTTTCTTCCAGGGGTTGGTCTGCTGTTTGCTGGCCAGAACCTCCAAATCCCTGCAAATCTTCTTTCGAGTCGTTGCTGGCTCGATAATATCATCCACGAAACCTAGATGAAACACACAGCAGGACGACGGCAGGTCCGACGTTAAAGATTTAGGAGGTAAATATTTGTCAAAAGATCCAAGATCGGGGGAAAATTGGACGCACCTCTGACAGCAGCTGGGAAGGGATTTGCAAACTTCTCCACATACTCCGCCTCCGCCTCGGCCTGGTCCTCCTTTCCCCTGAAGATAATCTGGACAGCACCCTGCGACATGCCATAGAACAAGGCTTGAAAAACATGAGCAATATTGAAAACTAAATCCAAAGAACTATAATGATCAAGGCTGTATATTGAGTGCCTAAAGCAGGTAGAAAAGCCCCTCGATTTTCCTAAATGTTATTGGAGAACAATGCCAATATATTCTATAAACTATAAGTAAGAAAAAGTGTACCTTGATCACTTTCTTTTATTGCGTTGTTGGCCCTCTGATCTCAAAGAGCACCTGTTTTTCCAGACTACCCATCTTCTCATTTATCTAAAGAACCATTGATTGGAGAGATGGGATATTTTGTGTTTGCTGAGTGCGCCTATTGCAACCTTAATAACTGCTATGAGTGTTTTACAACTTATGAAAGTGAATAAAGGATTTCTCCATTTAGGCAAGGTGCGCAGGATTCTGTAAATATTTGGTAAACAAGCTCAGTGACTGCAATGGTTGTTAGGTTTCAATGAGGAGTGGCACGTTCACATATAGTGAAACTTGTGCCTTTTCCCTCAAGGTGACCTACGTTCAGTGGCAGTGACTTTTTCAAGCCACCAAGGGCACTTTCTACAAACATTACCTTCAAATGACCTCTTGTTCTCCTCCAGCCTTTTCTTTTCTACATTCTCCGTTTTAATTTGTGGTGTGCCGCTCATACCTTGGCTCCCATCACAGCGACTTCAGCGGAGGGCCAGGCGTAGTTCACGTCTCCTCTTAAATGTTTGGAGCTCATCACGTCATAAGCTCCTCCATAAGCCTGAAGTATGAACACAAACACAAGCTTTAGCTCTAAAGCAGGAGCACCAACAATCCCTCGCCCCTCCTGAACTGTAGTCTAGAACATTTCTTGTCCATTCAGTCCTGGTTTATTCCTATAAAGCCAACATATTGTCAGAGGCGCAACCCTCTTTTTAGAAGAGACCGAATAACAGCATTGGAACCTACACTTTCTCATGCACTTGAGGGGGTGACTTTCATCTTTTTATTGGCCATATGAATAGCAGATTGACACCTTGCTCTCATACATACCTTTCTGGTAATTATAGTAATTTTGGGAACTGTTGCCTCGGCAAAAGCATACAGCAGTTTGGCTCCATGCCGGATGATGCCTCCATACTCCTGTGCAGTTCCTGAGGAAGGCCGCAACACAGACAATGGAGATTTGGTTAATTTATTTAGTTCTGGGTAAGATCAAACCCATTTAAAATTGTAGTTTGTAGGCAATACTCTCTATGTGGTCAGCATAGTTAATCCAAAATATCTTCTCTGTGTTCCCAACCTTTTTGTCTTGTGTTTTCCTTTTGTTTAAAGAATTATTTATAAGGTGACAAACTAGTGACCAACTGCCATCAACAAATGTTCCACAGTTTAACCAAATGAACACAAACATGATTTTCATAGGCTACAGAGCTGGAAAAGGACCGTAAATTCTTAATAAAGAAGTTCTAAATCAAAAAATAACAATACATACAATGGATATGTTAAATGGTCACATTGATATAGCTCTTTTCTACCTGCTTTATAACCTGGCAAGAGCCAGATAGACATTGTGGAGCACTCGTAGTCGAGTTCTCCACAATATCAATCGTTCGGAGTTTCGCTCGTAGTTGTTTGTTAGATAGCGGCTCGGAGCATTATATCATAATGTCGTCAAGTGTTTTTTGCGCTTTTTTGTAGCACAAGTTTGCGGGTTGAAGGCACCTAAACCCACACTACCTTATTTTCAAAACAAATGTTTGTTTTGTTCGGCACCTGCTGCTTTCGTCGCTCCGTCCCACTGGTGGTCCTGGCTCAAACACTTTAGCGGGCTCGGGGCAAGATGGATTCTCGTGTGTTTGTGAAATCACAAATACTGTGAGAATTCAGCTTGCAGGCAAGGTTACCTGCTTTAGGCTCAAAGCGCTTTATCAAAAAAAATCTTGCTGTAATATCAGGACTTAGATTTATTTGTATTCAACTCAAAAATAAAGCTGAAATACTCTCAAATTCAAACAATTTATGCCAAGAAAAAAATAAATATTGAAATACTATTCCGTTTCATCTTCTTTAATGTGAAATAAATCCCTTCTAAGTGTTCATGGACCCCCATTGGTCCAGATTGGGAAACTCTGATCTAAGGAATACCTGGCAGGAAGCCTGGCACGTCCACAAAAGTGATGATGGGAATGTTGAAAGCATCACAAAAACGAACAAAGCGGGCTCCTTTGACTGATGAGTTGATATCCAGACAACCTGAGTGGAGAGCCAGAATAAGTCAAAATCTCAACACTGGTTCAAATGCTTTTTCAAATGCATCACGACTCACCAGAGGCTACTTTAGGCTGATTTCCCACAATGCCCACAGTGCGTCCATTCATTCGAGCGAACCCCACGACTATGTTCTTCGCGTAATTAGGCATTATTTCAAAGAAGTCCCTTTCGTCAACAATCTGAACAAAACACAGGACATGATTAAATGACTTATAAAAGCATGTGCAGCATTATTCCAAACACGAGTGAGACTTACAGCATGAATGATGTCCACCATGTCATAGGCTTTGGTCGACTCGAGTGGAACAATTGTGTCCAAAAACGGTACAAGGCGATCACTGGAAAGACAGGCATTTCATTTGTCAAGTAGCATTCATCATTAACATCAAGCGATATTGAGTTTCATGCAGCTCGGTCACCTCGAGTCGTGGCACTCTCTGATCGGTGCCGGGTCTTTGTTGCTGAGCGGCAAGTAGTTAAAAAACTCCCTGAGGTTGAGAAGAGCATCTATGTCATTTTCGAATGCCCGGTGAGCCACGCCTAATAAGACAACACATTGTATTGTTAATAAACTGTTGTGGATTTATTTTTTGCAGTTCAAGGACTTAGTTACAGGTCAATATTTGTGGATTTGCTGTTCAGATTTATGTACTAGAAACCCACTATTTTAGGAGGTACAAGCAAATATTGTCCATAGAAAAATAAAATGCTAATAAGGTAATGGGTAATGATGGTATTGGAAACAACAACAAATTAAAGCCGCAAGCGGCATTTAACAGCCCTCGTCGTAGCCCTGGCCAGAGGGGGCGCTGTGCGCCCCTTTCCCCCCTCAATGTTAGATTACAGTATGAATGACACATAGAAAAAGAGCAAGGTGGCAATTTTTGTGAATTTTGGCATTAGAATACAATGGGGAGTTTTTTGATCGGAATGCCAAAATAGAATTTTGCACCAAATTTTGTTAATTTCCGACAAACTATCGCGCCCAATTCTCTTTTTCCCATATTCAAGTGTTTATGGCTGGGACTACGACTGATTCAAATTTCATAAAAATCGGGCTTATTTTGTGTGAACGGGAGCCATTTCAAATTTTGGGAAAAATCACAAAATACTTGGTCAAGTTTGCAGCTTCTCCGCATGAAAACCGTAATACGTGTAAAAATAAATTGGATAACTTTTGAAGCTAGGCTTCTCTAGATGCGTTTCCCAAAATTTGAGCCTGTTCTGAGAAAAAACCCTAGGAGGAGATAGATTTTGCGTGACGTGTCAAAAAATGGCAAATGTCCCCTTCGCGGACTTTACTCCAAGATTGCCGACATCCAATATGGCCTACGGCGTTGCCGTAATAACTTTTTTTGCTTGGGCTGACATGGTCTATAACTGGACCGAATTCGGTGATTCTACCACAAAATTTTTTTTTGCCCAATTCCTATCTCGTAATGTATTTCGAAATTTAAAGGGGGCGCTGTCGCGCCACTATTTTGAAATTTGAAAATCGGAAATTGTCGTCGGATCGGGCCTGAATTTTCGAGCCAAAAACATTGAGTTTTCATCTATGTTCAGTGGGTGTAAATTGCGCGTGACCATTTAGAAGAATAAAGAAAGAATAATAAACCTTACGATAACAATAGTGCCGCTCCCTCTGGAAAAATGAGCTCTATATTTTTGGAAAGGGCGCGCGCATTGTAACGATATGGCGGGGATCCTGGGTCACTGGGGGCACTTCGTGGCCGTCTAGCCCACGTGTGACTGTACGGCTCGCTCCACACACTCCCGTACAGTCACAACGTTACATTTTCTATGGGCCG
>OMNZ01094988.1:0-12091 GCA_900303255.1 Lesueurigobius sanzi
GTTATGGTTTAGACCTGGTTTAGTTATGGTTTAGACCTGGTTTAGTTATGGTTTAGTCCTGGTTTAGACCTGGTTTAGTCCTGGTTTAGTTATGGTTTAGTTATGGTTTAGTCCTGGTTTAGTCCTGGTTTAGTCCTGGTTTAGACCTGGTTTAGTTATGGTTTAGTCCTGGTTTAGACCTGGTTTAGTCCTGGTTTAGACCTGGTTTAGTCCTGGTTTAGACCTGGTTTAGTCCTGGTTTAGTCCTGGGTTAGACCTGGTTTAGTCCTGACTTTAACCTGTTTTAGTCCTGATTTAGACCTGGTTTAGTCCTGGTTTAGTCCTGGCTTAGTCCTGGTTTACACCTGGTTTAGACCTGGTTTAGTCCTGGTTTAGGCCTGGTTTTGGTTTAGACCTGGTTTAGTCCTGGTTTAGTCCTGATTTAGTCCTGGTTTAGTCCTGGTTTAGACCTGGTTTAGTCCTGGTTTAGTCCTGGTTTCGTCCTGGTTTAGACCTGGTTTAGACCTGGTTTAGTCCTGGTTTCGTCCTGGTTTCGCCCTGTTTTAGTCCCGTTTTAGTCCTGCTTTAGTCCTGTTTTAGTCCTGGTTTAGTCCTGGTTTAGTCCTGTTTTAGTCCCGTTTTAGTCCTGTTTTAGTCCTGTTTTAGCCCTGTTTTAGTCCTGTTTTAGTCCTGGTTTAGACCTGGTTTAGTCCTGGTTTAGACCTGATTTAGACCTTGTTTAGACCTTGTTTCGGCCTGGTTTAGTCCTGATTTAAACCTGGTTTAGTTCTGGTTTAGACCTGATTTAGACCTGGTTTAGTCCTGGTTTAGACCTGGTTTAGTTATGGTTTAGTCCTGGTTTAGACCTGGTTTAGACCTGGTTTAGACCTGGTTTAGACCTGGTTTAGTCCTGGTTTAGTTATGGTTTAGTCCTGGTTTAGACCTGGTTTAGTCCTGGTTTAGACCTGGTTTAGTTATGGTTTAGACCTGGTTTAGTCCTGGTTTAGTCCTGGTTTAGTTATGGTTTAGACCTGAGTTAGTGGTTTACTTGTTTAAACCTGGTTAATATCTGAGGTAGTGGTTTACTCGTGTAGACTTTAGTCCTGGTTTAGACCTGATTTAGACCTGGTTTAGACCTGGTTTAGTCCTGATTTAAACCGGTTTTTGACTTGAGTTAGTGGTTTTTAGATTTGGTTTGATTCAAATAAAATAAAAGATCCTGCAAATTAAACTCTTAAATACTTTTACTTTTTACTTAAAAAGTACATTTTACTTAAGTAAAAATACTCTTAAGTAAAAATGTTATCTTTTACTTTTACGTACTGTAAGTACAGTTTTGGTCCTGTATCTGCACTTTTCCTGAAGTAAGAATATTGAGTACTTCTTCCACCACTGATTTTGGGGGTGCACAGATTAGACTCATTCACCATTTAGGCCTATCCCTGCTAACACAGTTGTATTGAATATTTAAGAAAACCAAAAGTAGGCCAGTTCCCACTTGTTTGTGATGTGGAGGATACTATTTTACTTCCTCGAAATGAGCAGTGAGATGTGACACACTGTGGGTCTGGAAAACCTGGATAGAGCGGGGTGAACATGGCCAGTTACATAATCTTCCCTCTACTGTAGAAAGCAACATCCATTATCTGTTTTGGATAACTTGTTTTGTATGTTATTAATGCCACGGAGTGTCAACACATGCCAGGGCCAGCGAGAACAGGGAGAGAGGCAAATCAAGAGGGGAAAACGGCGAATAACAGCGTCTGAAATAAGAAATGTTGATGGACAAAGCCTACAATTTGTGGGATCTGGGCATAAAGCAAACAAAGGCGAGCTTTTGTAGGGAATAATGCATGTCAGCCGTATCCATAGCCCCGCCGCAGCTTTGAACACCGCTGGGGACGACCATTGCTCCACTGTGACTGTCGTGTTGCTATATTAAAGCCATTCTACCAGCCTCAACTATTCAACAATCGCCTGGCGGGGCTTTCATTATGGCCAGTGTGGGCAGGAAAAAGTGGCTTTGGGGCTTTCGCGATGCAGAAACTTTAAGCCCTCCTGTTAGCGAGGACGAGCTGCTGTTTATGCCTGGGCCTTTTCTGGGACTAAACATAGTCAACTGTCATTACAGATCGCACTCTCTCACCCCCCATTCTCTCCCACGACATGGACAGCCGGGGTCCGAGCATTGGTGGTGTTCAAGAATTCAGAATAAAACAGGTGTATCAATGAACATGTAAACAAAAGCTGTCCATACTTTTTAACAAAATGTGGTGGCCAGGTGCTGTTTGTTTTTGTTTGCTGTGTGTATTATGTAATCAAGATTATACTGCAAAAAGACAAAGACTAATAAACTAGTGAACTGGCAAAGTGGTACACGTAACGCCCGTCTCAAACATTCATTTGGAGTTTCAGGGTGAATGTCAACGAGGCAAAGGACTCATCTCATTAACAGACACTGTATTCCTCATAGTTTTCTTTTTTTTTTTTTAATTTTAACTGCGCTGTGTCTTGAGCAGTTATTTGAAAAGCGCTGATGCCCCTTCTGCATTCGCCCACATCCCGGGGAACAGAAAAGAAGGGTGTAGTGGAGTCAGCAGAGGCCAAGTGCAGGACAAACAGGCCACAGACCACCTATCTGGATGAAAGCCACAAGCTACGGACAGCATTCCTCACATAAGCAGCTAAAGCCCAGACTTTACATTGCCGGGTTGTATGTTACAGCAGCCGTATGTAAACTTACACACAACCTTAATTTAGGAGCTGAGCCAGCGGGCTTAGTTGTTGCCCACTCAGATTTTGAACCTAATCTCCATCAAATCTGGGGACAAATGAGTGAAAAGGTAAGTCTTTTTATATGCTGATTATCTTATCATCATCATCATTATTTTTCATTATTATTGGATGCAGAAAAACACTTTCACAAGTACAAGACGTGAAGATGTGTGAGGTGAATATGTGTGAGGGTGTGAGGTGTGTGTGAGTGTGGGGTTTTGGCCACGATGAAAATGGAGAAGGAAATAGCTCGAGATCATAAAGACAAAATGAAAAACAACAAAAGACAAAAGCAGAGCGACACATAATAATGGTAACAGATACATGCAGATTATCTTTACAAATGTATGGATATTATTTGTTTGTTGTTATTAGGTGTGAGGCCCGAATTGTGAAGTCAAATACTGGGATCAGAAAAAATGAAGAGGTGGTTGCAGTATTTACTCAAAACATTTTACCGCAAAGTAATAAGACAAATATTGAATGTATTATAAATAGCAAAATGTATGTTTTATTTAAGGGTTGGTGGGGGTGGGAGGGTTGAAGGCCTATTTACAGTGCCTAACAAATTTATTAGACCACCACCCAGTATGAGGTGTTTGCTGCTGCTGCCATACGATTTAACAGTATTTCTGTTTACCAAAATATCTTAACATGTTTCTATAACGGTTAATCCACCAGTATGTGCAAGATTCTTTTATCAAAACGATGTCTTTAATGCTAAGTCCAGACTTACCCTATTGAACAGATCTGGGATTTTAGTGAGTCTCTAGGAACAGCTACAACTGTTTGGCACTTAATAACAAAAGAGACTTTGCAAAACTATTAACAATGCTAGCAAGAATGGAAGCCATACAAAACATGTTAGGTTATTATTTGTCAACAAGGACTATTTTGGTATTCCAATTGGTCATTTTCTTTATGAATGACAATGAAACTGTTAATTTAAAACAAGTTTTTGAAATACTACTAAGTTCATTATGTTTTCTTGTTTTCATGACAGGTGAACTAATACATTTGTTAAGCACTGTAGTAAATATCTTAGTAAAAGTATGTAAAAGTGAGTCTATCGATAAATAGGTATGGGTAAATAGATGGGTAAAATGTGAAAATTCTGTGATGCAATGCTTTGATGACTTTATATTTAATGTAATTTAGGGAAGCTGTTCTCAAACCAAGTACCACTTCAAAATACACTTGACCTCCCAAGTACCTCCTCACAATTTATTTGACCTTACACCCAGGCTCAAGATCAATTCACGACTGAACTGGGTCTAAATGGGGTCTGAAATAGTAGGGTGTTAACGATGTCTCTTCAAGGGGTTTGCTTTGGCCCACAAGAAGGTGCTTAGACTTGTAAGGAGTATGTATTTTGATTCATTTGTGACTGAATAGACTCAATAGTACCTAAGAACACCAAAACAGTATGCCCTTCTCAAAAGCAAGTAAATAAAGTGTATTAAATGATAGACCTGTTTAAAGGAATAGGCCAGCGTTTTTCCATACTGAGATGTGTTCTTATCTGAGCTTAGACAAGCTGATGCGTACCTGTCTGGTCTCTGTGCGTGTTACACAAGATGAAACATACATTACATACATTAACCCTCTGAGGACTTGGGGCATTTCTTATTGTTATTTTGGCCTGGTATTTTTTGGTTTTATTGGTTCTGAAACACCTCCAAATGGTACACCATCAAGTGTTTGGACTCTTTATTTTCATAACAAATTGAACTAGTATCATCTGAATGCTGTAGTAGAGTCATATCAATGAAGTAATCATGATAGATTAAACAACCAAAATATTTCTCACCTCACTCTTTCCCTATATGCAAAAAAATAAATGTTACCCCATGTGCTAATTTTTGGCACAAATGTTACTCCATACTTTAGTCCTCTATGTTCTATATAAACAGTAAACAAGATAGCAGCTGACCAGAGACACATTTTCAGGATGAAGAAGTAAAGTTTTCGGACAAAAAAAAAAACAAGTTTTTATCTCGTACTGTTTTGGATCCCTGGGCGAAAGTGCAGAGTCAGCCATTTTAGCTAATGCTAACTTAGCACTTTTTGACACAAATTTTCAACGTGACCTTACATCGCCCCTCGGAGGCCTAGAAGGACATGGGTGGGCTCGTTTTAAAGTCCCAACTCTCCTCTTTCCAATGCAAAAAGTAAGTACTCCCGGAGATATTCGTGAAAGTTGTCAGCGACGCGGTGTCGCAGGTCTCATATCGCGGACCCGGAATATGAGACTCCAGAGGGTTAAACAAAAGGGGTACTATATTGTAAGGTGTAATAACACCATAGTTATAACACCACTTCGACATCCGCGCCGTAATATTGTCACTCCTAAAGAATTCTCTCCCACTCACTTCCATTACCCCTTTTCATCAGCTTAGAAAATCAACATGTTAATTGTGTGTAACTAAACTCATGTAACCGTACTTAAATAGGGAAAACGTGGAAGAGCTTGGTGGCTTCTAACTTCACCCCCGTTTGGGTCCATAGGAATATGCTTGGAGAGGCTAAATGCTAACAACATCTTTGGTCTATTTGCATGACTGAGGGCACGCACAAAGACCAGACAGGTACACATCAACTCGTCTAAGCTCAGGTAAGAACATATCTCGGTGTGGAAAAACGGTGGCCTGCTCCTTTAAATTTGGTCTTTACCCCTTCATTGCCTGTTTGGCCCTCCATGGATAAAACATTTGGCACCCCTGCACTAGAAAAACACCTAACTTAGATGCATTACAGTACTAATACATACGTGAATCTCAAATAAAAATGACTATGTTTGAAATTGCAGATGACCCTATATTACCTGCAGGAGCCCAGTACACGCACCACAGATTGAGAACCACTGATTCAGGGCATAACTAAGGCCTTCTGTACACAGGACATAACAGCCGTTTAATCAGCGTATCACTGTCAGCGTCTGGCAGAGTCGGTTTCCAGCCGTTTAACATAAATAGGTTTCAGGTATTAGAAAAGCGCAGTGTGTGTATGAATATGCATTAGTGTGGTCGGGGGTCAGGGGTGTAAGAGGGGAGAGTGAAAGCGGCCTTTGTGGACAGCGCAGAGCCCCCTGTTGGAGCCTGCCCTCGGTGCAGCTGGCCCCGGCCTGTGGTGGCAGATCACAGTTAATAACAGTGTGGAGCGCTGTCAGAGGCACTTAGACTGATGCTGGGCAGAGCGAGCCCGACTCCGCCGCATACCCAGCCTCCTGTCTCCGAGAGCGGACCACTGCAGTCAGACAGCCAGGGAGCGGGGATGGAGACATGGATGAAGTTATCTGATCAAAAATATTTGTGACAACATTCTTGGATACTATACTACTAATACTAAACACTCCAGAAACATATCCAGGAGCAATGCCGTGATTTACCTGCAGATCTGAAGTTAATGTGATATGAAAGGGGAGTTAAAGATCAAACCTAAAAGCTTGTTTTACTTTTCTATGCCTGTCAGACAACACCCGTGCCCCTGTCCACTGCTACACTTTGTGGCTGCAATAATTATTGGCCCTGTCTATACCAGCCATGGCTCAATTCTCTCCATGTGTAATTCACACTGACAGAATCTACAGGTTTTGAACTGACACAACTTGGATCACAACTGAGGATTTTCTTCTTTCCTTGTTGATTTTACACTTACACTACTGAGCATTCCAGGTTATAAGTTGCTACATGACAGGAGCAACTTAACTGTTGCAAAACTCAAAAAAACATAAACTGATATGCCAGAAATACCAGATGTGCTCCTAATCCAGCTGGACACCAACAATGCTGTTTGGATTATCGAAATAAACCATTTGGAACTGGAACTAGTGCACATTTATTTTTCATATCATTAGTCATATTGTTTCATGTTCAGTTTGCCGATTTCCTGCCTTCATGGCATATTCTTTACATGAGCAAAAGAGAGTAGGTCTGTGTACCTTTGAGAACCTGCCGATACAATACATACCTCGATACCCAGGTCACGATACGATACGTACCTCGATACACAGGTCACGATGCGATATTAGATCGTATCGTGCTTAGTGGTGATCGTATAGGGCTTAGTGGTGGTGCTATTCTGTATGTATTACCCCAGACTCCAGTGCAATGTTTAGCTACCTTTCCTGCAGCATCTCCATCGACAAGCTGCTGATGTCCTGCTCCCAGCAACGTTTCCAGTCAGGTTTGAGGAAAGGACGAGACTGCTCACAGTAAAGACGCATGTTTTATGAGGTATTTTTTTCATAAATACAAATACTAGAAATGAAATGAATAATTGTTTTTTATTGTTTATTGGTAGAAGTGTTGAGCATTTTGGCTGAGGTGCATTGTCATCTAATGAATATACAACAAAGGACACAGTGTTTGTCATCTCACACAAATCTTCAGTTTGAGTTCCTTCTTGTTGACGTGACTTATGTTTAAACCTTGCGATCTTTTTAATAACAAGCAGAACGTATCCTCCATATCCGATGCTAAAGAGAGCCGCAGCGCTGTTCCCAATCATGACCATCAGATGTTATCTAACTCTAAACAATGTAAGGCCTTATCTGATCTCTGCTCGTAAACCTCTGCATTAGGACCGTCCCGGGAACCGACCAATCACGGCGTCGCCCCATCCTCAGCGCCATTTTAATTTGTGCGCCAAACAATGAGTGGTTGGACAAACCCGGCAGCCCCGTCTGTCTTGCGGTCTGCCATCTCAAAGTCCAGCTCTTCCCTGTTGACTAGATTAGATAACCCTGTTTTAAAGGCAGGAACTGTGTTTGTCTAGTGCCTCCTCTCTGGCCTAATAGAGTCTGATCTAATGGCTGATAGCAGGGCGATTGTTGACAGTGGTGACTCGCACAGTGTCATGGCAATGGCCAAACAATACAGCAACACAAACCTGTAATTACAGGATAAATATCGGTGCCTTCGCTTCAGAGCGTCTGCAATAAATATTCTACTGGGCTTAAATTACAACCATTATCGTGTGTGTTGCTTAAGATCGGATGAGTTAATGGGCCCAAATGGGTGGAGATGATTCCTCCATGTTATCTCAGTCATTAATATGGAAACGGCAGATAAAGGTTTATTTACAAACACAATACATTTAGCCTGTGCATAAATGAAAGGAAGGAATGAAATGAGATACAATATTTTAAAAAAAAAACTGCATCCAGAAATATTAAAAGAAAATCACAGACAAAACAAAAACTACATGGAATCCAGACCTCCACCAAGGCAGACCAAGGATTTCCTCTTGATTCACAATAGAAAGATGAGATATGAAAGCTACCCTGAAGACTGCACTGTCTTGAGAAGTATGTTTTG
This sequence comes from Lesueurigobius sanzi, assembly GCA_900303255.1. Lineage (NCBI taxonomy): Eukaryota > Metazoa > Chordata > Actinopteri > Gobiiformes > Gobiidae > Lesueurigobius > Lesueurigobius sanzi. The sequence continues at coordinate 8,073 of OMNZ01094988.1, forward strand.
CCTATAGACACTGAGAAAGAGATGGGAGAGCCACAAACCACTCACTAACATTCCACTCACCCAAGCAGCCAGTTCTATTAAAAAGCAGACCAGTAGGCTGCAATCACAGTTGTATGAATATAATAAAGGAAGGAAGGTGTGATTTTATATGCGATTCTTCTCTCTCCTCCGTGCAATATGTACTTCCTATTCTTTACAAAGATGTCTGGTCTGTAGCATAGTCTTATTGAACCTCTGATTGACAGGCAGAATAACCAATCAATCTAATATAGGTCTGTTCGTGTCAGTCATAACAGTACACAAAGCTTTGAGAAACTGTGTAAGCATCTGCTGCACTGCAAAAATATATATTGATGAGTTAATATTACTAGAATTAAGTACCCCAAGCATTCATGGGGCCCTAAGCGGAATATATCATTGGGCCCTCGCAACTTTAATTTAATTTTGGATAGATAAATAGTTCCCCCACACTTCCACGCACTATGAATAACTAATTTGAAGAGTTCTGCCTGTGGGGTATGTTTTTTTTACTCGTAAATTAAGAAAAAATATATAATAGCACTCAAAATTAGAATGTATTTAGCTGAAATAAGAATCTTGTTGTTTTTTCTTACCCCACTGGCAATTTTCTTGAAATCTAGAGCAAATATACACATTTTTACAAAATGTAACTTACTCTAGATTTCTTTTTGCTGTGTACTAGTTAATTTCATGAGGCACACAACAACTGTAGTACAAGTGTAAACACTATTGGGGGCCCCTGGTGGTCTCTAAGCAGCTGCATTCCACTGGCACATCATTTTACTTACTCAAATCAAGGTCAAATATTCGAGAAAACTTATTTTCTGATGAATGTTTCCAGAGTGAATCATCAGAAGAAAGACTAGACGCTGCTGCATGCTAGCAAACGTATGGCACTGTGGGAAAAGAACAACACCTTTTACTAGAATTGCTCAGAAATACTGTATGATGGGCTCGATGCTCTACTACAGTAATACTACAGAAATACCACACTAAATGTATGTTTTTGACAATGGAACAACATAACATTGTTCAAGTAAAACAAAATAATAATTGCCTGGAATGTTTCTTAATAATAACTAAAAGTTTTACAGCAAAAGTGAATAATGGAGTGACTTAACATCCTCTTCATGTTTTTGAGTCCTACAGAACATCTAACAGCCGACAGTGTTCTGCAGTATACACAGCAAAGATTTTTAATAAAATAAATGTTGATTTTTGAGGTTACTGGAAATCTCTGCCCCGCTAATGTACATTATCAGCTGGGGTTATTTTAATTGACTTTGACTTGGTGAATGTGGGACTTAATTTAAAGCTTACTTGTTTCTTCCCAGCGTCGGGGAGGGGGCATTTCTGTGGCGCTCTGTTTAAACATCACTTCCTGTTCTCAATCCCCACGTCTGCTTATCCATCAGTCCATAAGCACGCATTTGTATGTGTGTGGGTGCTGCTGGAGTCTAGTTGCACCTACGCTAGTCTCCCGTGGGTGGTGGTGGTGGCGGCGGCGGAGGCACGCAGACCCCCTCCCCTCAAATTATAGCGTAATCAGTTAGCCCAGCGTGGCCCGTGCAGGAGGAGCCCTTCAGCAGACAGACAGAGAAACCCCCTCCCTCTCCAGTCCAACCTGACCTTGTCCCGGCTATAGACCCCAGTCTGAGATAAACCAGGTTCAGCTTTGGTTAGAGGAAAGTGTCCCTCACTTATCCACTCCCCTTGTCCCGTCTGTAAGGCCCCTCGCTTCTGTCACACTCAACTAGCCAAGTGTCACACTGCTCTTGACCTGACAAAGGACAATTTAATTATTGCTAAGGCTCTTCAATGTGCTTTGATTTTCTCTAGCAAGCACAAGTTTTTTTTGTTTTCTTTGACTAACAGCAGAGCACAGAGGTGGTTACATTTACTAACTTTTTGAAGTATACTTCTTTGAGTAGTTTTATCACAAGTAGGGCTGGGTGATACCAGTATGGTACTACTGGTGCCGAAAAAATATTTTTCTTTAGAAAGCAAATTTCTCTGCTTGGTTGGTCTTGAGACTGCACTAAAGAAAGTGACTTAGGTGTTTCAGCTCAAATAAATGATAAAAACACTAAAATAAACAACGTTTTATTGAATAAAGATTATTTTTCTGTTTTATGGTTCTACACAACAAAACTAAAAATCAAGCACAGGTATAAATGAGAATATTATTCTTGTTTAGAACAGTTTTGACTAGATTAGACATATTTACTTCTGTCATTTAGATTAATTGGCTTATTTCATGACCATTTTTACTGATTCAAAGGTAATCTTGCTTGAATTAACACCAATTTTCTAACCCCATTGGCAAATAAATTTAAATAAAAAAGGAAATAAGTAGAAATCTATTGCAACAAGTCAAAAACACCTTAGAACAAGTGGTAAGAATGAGGTCAAATGAGCCACTAAATCTTAACTTGTCAAAACAGCTCAAATTTAGATAAATAAGATGAATTTGGGTCAGTTAAGCTTATCTAGATATTTATAACAAATAATTTAGTATCGGTATCGTAAACCAAGTATCATTAAAGTACTGAAAAGCAAGTATCGAGAAAAAAAAAAGAATGATACCCAGCCCTAATCACAAAGTACTTTTTTGCCTAAATAAGTACTTGAGTAAAGCCTTTTGGTATCTTCTGTAAATTATACAATCTTAAGATGTGTCGTAAGTATTATCGCTCTGATCTAATTTTTATTGTGCAATATTTGGGGGAAAAAAGTCCTATTTCATGACCCCTCCAGAACAAACTGACTGAGGGTGTATTTGTTTTTCATAGGGGCGCAAATAGACACCCTTTCCATTAAAATACATTGTGATGCCACTAAAATCTTGCAATGTTCCCTTGTTCTTTAGTAATTTGGAGGACTATACGTTTAACTTCCACTTGAGTAAAATTATTCTAAAGTAACTCTTACTTGAGTAAATACTTTGGCTACTCCACCCACCTCTGGCTAAACAACACAAAGCTCCAAGTATAGGACTAACATGGTCTTGCATTAGCTGAAAGTAGTGATATAGTTTCACAAATGCTCCTCCGTGTGACTTTTGTAATCCTTTTGGCAGCTAAACCTCCCCGACTCTAGGTTAACCAGATGCACATGTGTTGCTCTGACTCACTCCATCCTGATGCTCTCGTCATCTGCCGTTGTTCTATTAATCCCAAACCCCTTTTACTGCTTTACACCCACGCACACTCACGTCAGTCTCGGTGCGATGGGGCTCTGCGATATCATACAAATGTCCCTTATTTGATAACTGTCTTAAATATTGTGATAACTATATTTTTGGAATTTTTTCACCAAGTCATTTAAATGTACACTTCGATGATTCTGCAGTATATTTTGGCTTATTGCAATCTGGATTTTGTAGCACCTAAAGGTACAATAAAAAATATTAGCAAGCTATTGTGCAGCCTAATAACAGAAATGAAAAGTACTGCTGCCACAATAAAATGCTTACTCCTATAGTGACAATATTACAAATCGAGGAATTGTCAAAGGTTGTAACCCTAAACCCTAACCCCATTTAGGTCTAAAATAGTTATGTTTTGATAACTTTATAATGAGGTTAGAAGCTCAAAAAAATAATGTTAGCATAATGTGGGATTTAAAAATAAAGACTAAAACACTGATTTTGAAAGAGGGAGCAAGTCATGTAAATTAATAGATCAAACTCAGACTTAACTTTCCAAACAGATTCCTAACATCCCAATTCATATAACAACTTGCAGGGTCAGAAAGGGACAGAAAGGGACAGAAATGCTGCCTGCAAGTTCATGAAATTGATCAGAATAGATTTTCTTGCCATTGTCAATGAAAGGTTCTACAGACTAGGTATTTTCTTTGGTGCAACATGAAACATAAACTTTGCTAATGATAAATAATAACACTAAACTATGGGAAATAAAAAGAATATATAAGAATTATAGAACTATAAAGCATGCATAAAAATTGAGTAAGGTACAAAAATATCTAATAAAACA
>OMNZ01094993.1:0-20851 GCA_900303255.1 Lesueurigobius sanzi
GCAAATACCAACAAAAGGACAGCACGTACCAACAATGGTAAGGACACAAGGACTAAGGAGTACAAGCCAACATGTACAAGCCAACATGAGGAGAGGCAACATGGAAGAAGGAGAGATAATATTGTGAATCGCAGAAAATGTGTCCAAGGGAATTGTGAGACAACCTTTCCATATCATCCCATGCTTAGACAATACTGAATTGCCTAAAAAATCATATTAAAATTGGAAATCGAATCGCAATTTCTGTCCGAAAAATCTCAATTAGGTTTTTTGTCAAAAATTGTGCAGCCCTAGCCACAACCCATAAATCTAAAAACTTTAATAACTAAGCAATATCTCATTTACTTTAACCTCTGACATTAAACATAGATCAAATCACTCCAAACCACTGCAGGGTACAATGTGTAAGGAGAGCTCGAGCCAATATAGAAATTGCACCAACCGGAGCTCACACAGCAATGTAAAGCACTAGATGCACACCTCAACATACAATGACTCGACAACAACAAAGGCGCATGTACTTTTGAAAGCGGCAGTCAATAATCCAATAGTGAAGCTTTGGCAGGAACTAAGCTGATCTGGGAAATGAAAACAAAGCCTCCCTTCATAATGAACATGCTTTAGAACCCCACAAGCACTTGAAGCAGTCACTCGGCTACAGCTTCATCCCACTGACAGCCAGAACATCTCCGAGGCAAGAACAGATGTCTAGTTATCTGACCGGTCTGCATGCATCCCCACTCTTACTAGATTTTTTTTCTATTTTTTTTCCTTTCCCCAGCAAATCTCCGTGGTGACAAAGCATCGCCTGTCAAGAGGATGATTCCATTGAGAGGCACTTCCTGGTATGAGAGGTGCATTAATGTGATTAGCCCACACTCACTATTGCAGTCTGATACAGGGCTTAGGGGCTCGTGTCAGCCGCAATTCCACTCTATTGGCGTGATCAGTAGGTAAACGGGAACGGAGCCAAACAGCAGCTTCAGTAGTAGGCAAGGTATGGGTAAACGGAATGTATTATTCGCCAGTCATTCGGAAATGTAAACATCGGTTTTGTGCTGTGCGATTGAAGTAGGTGAGGAAAGTGTCCTTAGAAATACAATTATTCAAGTCAGAAGGAGCCACAGTGCCTTTATCAAGCCAATTAAAACAGCGCGGATTGGAAGAACCTCAGCTGGAGACAGGCACAAAGCCATGCACAAAAAAGTAACAAGCAAAATAAAACCACGGCACAAACAATAATGAATTAATGAAAAGGCCCAAGCCTATATATTTAACATAAAACACATTGATTTCAGCATTCCTCTTGTGAATTTCAAAAACAAAAAAATCAGGAAAACAGTTATTATACTTGACTTAAAAGTTGATACACATATCTCGCATTTTTAGATGAAATTACATTAGGGTTCAATGAATGGAACTCCCTATGGTAACTGAAGAGTATGACGAACAGCTACCCACCATACAGTACATTCAAATTATGGCTTTGAAAAAAGAAAATATGGCTTTAAAGTGGGGATGTTTTTCAAAATGGACGTTTTTACAACTATTTATCATATTACAATGTTGTCCACTCATCAAAAACATACTTAGGAGACAGCAGTACTAGGCCCCCAAAGACTGAGGGACACTCTCTAGAGCAGACGATGTTAGTATATCCTCTAGCTCCACAGTCAAAAACCTTGTCTTATTTGACCAGGAACTCTCTTTTAAATCACATTAACCAGGTCTGTAGAGCAGCATTTCTTCACCTGTGTAACATTGCAGAAAAAAGAAAAATCCTTTCTAGAACAGATGCAGAGGAAATTATTCATGTGTTTCATCATCTAGGTTGGACTATTGTAATTCCCTGTTGGCTACATGTCCAAAAAGTTCCCTGAGAAGCCTAGCCTGGCTAGCACCAGACTAAATATCACAAGTGAATATTTAGTCTCGGAACCACCCATTCATATTCTCTTAGGAGAGGTGTGGTTTACGATTGTTCATAGCCTGTTTATTGGGCGCTACGAATGTCTGTCATATGCATCTGCACGTAGCCCAGAGCCAATCGATGGCTCGATGTACCCGATGACGTATGAGCCTCAGCTAATCCAGTCTGTCCAAAAGTGTTGCGTCATCATCTTGCCGTCCCTCCCCGTTCTGTGATTGGTCCCCAAATCCCTGCGAAGATTTGGGCCATGGTTTCCAGGCTGTGTAGCAGTTCGAAAAGATTCAAGCGTGAGCAGCATGGGTATTCCCAGCCTTCAATTAGGTCAAAATGTGGCCGCTAGAATATTAACAGGGACTAAAAGAAGAGAGCACATAACTCCAGTGCTGAAGTCTCTCCACTGGCTTCCTGTTGAGTTTAAAATCAAATTTCAAGTTCTTCTTTTCACTTAAAAGGCCATTCATGGTATGGCTCCAACTTATCTCCGAGAGGCCATAGTCAAAAGCACAGTAGGAAGTAGAGCTTTCAGTTACCAAGCTCCTGTCTTACGGAATCAACTTCCATTTGGAAAGAAGTTGACACCGTTTCCATTTTTAAGACCAGGCTCAAAACGTTTCTCTTTGAATTGGCCTATGGTCGGGTCGGCTCGGAACAGCAGCAAGTGTGCAGTATGAATTGTGTATATATTTTACCTTTTTATTGTGTAAATGATGTGTATGTTTAGCCTTTTATCCGTTTATTGCTGTTTGCATCGTGCTCCCCTTTCTCTCCTTTGTTTCGGGATGACCTGTCGACCGGGACCTGCATTTTTTTTATTTTGTGATGCCCTTTGAGGCACATTTTGTTTGTGATACTGGGCTATACAAAAATAAATTGGATTGATTGAAAGAGGATTGATTGTATTTTAATGGGGAGCGAGGAGGGGAGAGTCTCAAAAGGTGATCTGGAAACCAAGCTGAGGGTTAGTTGTTTTACATCAATACAGCATTTTCTAGCCAACAAAATGTAAGAAGGTGATCATCAGGATGTGTTGTAAACGGTTACAGGTTGCGGCATATGTTTTGATTGCATAGTGTTGAACATGCACACGTCTTGGCACGGAAAAAATGGATGCAGAGGGAGAGATTCTGGTATGGCATTCACAACGCTTTTGATCACACTTCTCCTCTGATCGTTAGTTGGAGTTTCAGCAAAAATAGATCCGCGTAGCAGCAGGCAGTGAGCTTTTAATAGAGGCACCTTCCAGCTTAATCAAAGATGGTGGGGGAAATGAGAGTGCCATGGCGTAATATGGAGCCATGATGGAAAAACAGAAAGTACTGATGGAAGCAGTGGGTGATGGGAAATTGCGCCGTCTTTCTAACGTCAATCCATATGTGATCCATGCCTTACCAGAAGAGGAGTGAAGGTATAAATGTGGCCAGTAATCGCACAATCAATTAAGTTAAGGATCATTAGAGGATAGAGATGACATGATAAATAGACCAGGTTGTGTCTGAAGGGGTGTAAATCCTTCTTACATTTCAGCTGCTACAGAACACCTGGAAGACAGGTCTTGCAAACTGGGAAATCCAATATATTAAGCATTTCATGTCTTTTCCTATCGGTCAAGGTTGCAGTATACCGTACAAGTCGATATATCCTAGGCAATGATTCTTCAGTCGTCGTCTGTACTCTGTAGTTGAAGTGTAGGATGTTTCGCTCTTCATCCAAAGAACTTGGTCAGCAAATGAGCGGAATTGACACGCTAATCTCAAAGGGAAAAAATGATTTAAAGAACAGGATACACAGGCGACAGAACCAAGAAGAGAGGGGAGGAGAGAGGTGGCTGTGCCCTATGTGGCGGGAGTCTCAGAGAAACTGCAGAGGATCTATTTCAAACCAATGAACACACTGAGGCAAAAATGACAAGACCCCAAGCCACAAACGGAGAAATGTACTTTATTCAATCCAGTGTAAGGAAGAAAAATGCAAAGAACATTATATTGGAGAGATAAAACAACTACTTCATAGAAGGCTTTATCAACACTGGAATAGATGGTTGTTACAGAAGCAAAATTTGATAAACAAAGAGAATCCTTCCATGAACCGCAATGGAGGACTTAGGTTTAATTTGGCATCCATTTCCAACAACATCCTTAGACAGAAACCATCCCTATGTCATGCTAATGAAGCTGGGCCACTGAGCAGAGCAGGGCCATAGATAAGTGTGAACAGCCTTGGAACAAAGTCCAGGGTGAGTCAATAGGAAGGCAACGAGCAGTAATTAGGTGTGAATAGGCCAAGATGTTTTTCCAACCTTTAGAACTCCAGCATGTATCCTCTGGCCCCTCACATGGTTTGAAAATACTCCAAAATACAGAAAATATGACCAGTTCCAAGGGGAGGACTCTTAGAACTGCACTGTTTAGTAAATATGACAACCAATATACCATTTGTACAAAATAAATGATTAAAATAAGGTTAAAATGAGGAAGCTTGGCCCCCGTCTTGTGGATAGAAAGAATATCGGCCCTCGAAATCGTGAACCTACCCCTGCTATAGATTGGACTTCGAGGTGAACTCCACACGCCGCTGGCCGCATGTACAAAGCAGTGTGCCCGCGTTGTTGCCTGTCTGTTTGTCATGGCGGCACTTCATAGTCCACGGCCGATCCTCTAAGGCCTCCATCAGCGAGTGCAGAGAATCCACTCAATGCCTCAATTATGTAAGAAGTGTGAATTAAACATAAGGTTACCGCACGGGAATGTGTACACAAAGAGTGGACATGCACATAATCATACAATGTAACAAGCCCATCTGTATGTGCACGCTGGAGGGACTTTGCACGCCGCATTTTCACCAGCACAACTGCACTGAGCCGCGCATCCAAATCACACAAGCACGGACGGAATCTGTGCCACAATATGGACAACTAAAGAATAAAACAAATGAGACTTCATTACTTTGCTCTATAAAGGTGGGAGAAAAGCTGTTTCTTGAAAAGTGTTGGAATATATTATGGGTCAATTTATTTTGTGAATATACTGTAACCCTCAATCCCAATTGGTTAGTTTTTGATAGTTTTACTCATCTCATGTTTGCAGTTGAATGGTAAAAAGTTCCCTCAGCAACAACTATAACTATAACTATTTTAGTAAATCAATTTACTTTTATGAAAAATATATATTGTCCCTAACTGTATGAGGCATATACAGTATGATTGTCCCCAGATAAATCTCAGGACCGTTCTCTAATTAGAGCAGAATGAGCCAATGACAATGTACAAAACCATCAGTCTTTACAAAAGAAGAGATGATTTGCACCAGATTTAGGTAAGTAGCTACTGTATCTTCCATCTGCAGTCAGGCGAGTACACAAAAACATTACAATTATAATCTACAAATCTAATCTACAATAAAAATCACAATAATACATGAAATTAAATGTATTATAGAAGTCACTTTTATGATCCCAGACTTCTACATGATTAGTTTTCAAATGAGGAATGGCATGTTCACATAATGTGAAACTTATTAAGAGCATCCTACAGACATTACCCTTAAAGTTCCTCTACCTGTTTTTTGTCTCGTAGTGGAACAAAATTTGTCTTTTGTCCTCTTTTAGTACAGTGACCCTGAAAGGTGATGCTTTTAAACTCATCCCTGTGAAGAATTGGGACATTAGGAATGTATTAGAAAAGTTAAGAATGACTTTGGACCACAAATAACAATTGAATTTATAGCTTTGTCTGTCATTGTTTGCAATCCAAAGATCATAGATTGGGTATAGATATATTGATACAGTACACGCTATCAAGATGTCCTCAAACAGAGTCAATTTATGCAGCAAAGGTTTATAAAAAATACAATTCCCATGCACCTTTTGCAGCTAACCAATGAAAGCCCTAGAGTGGTTGCCTCTGTAACGCTAAAAAATGATGCTTCCAAATCTTACAGGATCTAACCCACAACAAATGCTATAACTTTATGAGCAGGTAGAACTGCTGGGAAAGATTTCAAATGGCAGAAAAGGAGGTGATGCTTCTGTGCTTGTGACCCATTACTTCCCTATGAGCTTTAAAGAGCACAGGCGCTGATGTGGGAGTACAGCCCAAAGCCAAAGACGAGAGACTATTCTCTCTCCGCTCTTTTCTCTTCTGCTGCTTCCGCTTTTTTGCTGCTGTATGGCCTTTGTTAATCATCCTTGGTTAGTGGGGCATAGAGCGTGGTGTTAGGAGCTCTGGGGAGAATAGCGCCATGGAACACACGTCTGTACACATGCTGTCTCCATGTGCAGCCACTGTGGAGTCTTTCATAACTATTTTTTTTTTTTTTATTTCTCAAGAACCAATCAAATGTTAATAGGATCTACAGATTATGACAGCTACAGCTAGAGATGTGTGGAGCCATGCTAGCTGCAGGGCACAGGGCTCAGCTGTTTCCTGCTAGGATGCTTCTGCTGATGTAAACTTTAGAACAGTTGTTGTTCCCTGATGAAAAAAATGGCACCAAACCCAATCAGGAGTGCTGTTACACGTGATTATCCCAGTGTCTGGTTATTGCAAATGAAGAGCAATGGGACCCCCAACTTATACCCCAGTGGGCAGCAGCTCTGCAGCAGCAGCAGCAGCAGCAGCATTAGAGCCTGAATAATGGAGGATGTAATTAGCCCTATTCCTACGCATGCAAAGTGCACTTAGTTTGAATGGCTCCAACCGGGCTATGGGCCATTATTGCCATCATCATTGTTACTACTGTCCCGAGGAAAATGGTGAAACAATGGGCCGGAATAGATGATGCCCATACAAGACAGTGACAGTGAGTTGTAATAAATGAGTTATAAGATTCACAACAAAGTGAATTACAAACACCGATATGACACACAATCAATGATTACAGCGAAAGCATTGCCTCCAACAGTTCCCAGACTCCCCATGGCTCTTACAAGAAAGACCTGAGTACTAAAAGATCAACATCAGGTTTAAAACAGGACAATACCGGAACAAGTCCAAAGTAGGAGTAAATCATGAACCAAGAAGTAGTTCTAAACAAGGAATAACAGTATAAAACATGAATGTTTGAGCCATTACAAATTTAAAATATGACTAGAGGTGCAGAGGAGCCTGTGTTGGACCTGAAGCAGTTTGCGCACCGCAGTTTGAGAACCACTTGGACTCCAAAATACAGGCAAAAACAGCACACATTGGTTATTTGGCCATAAGGAGCGCGCATGGGTCCCAGGTGAAAGTGCGTGCGTGTGCGTATGTGTGTGAACGTACCTGGCTTGACGGTCTTGATGCGGATGGGCTCTCTGAAGTGGCGGATGACAGCCAGCGTGTCCCGGTTTGTAAGTCCACTCACCGGGGTCCCGTTCACCTCCAGCAGCACGTCCCCGTAGTAGGGCAGCTTCCCGACGTGGCACACCAACACGTCCAGCTTCATCTGGCCCAGGTAGGGGAACTGTCCCACCTCCGCGCCCCCCAGAACCTCCACCACGGTGCCGAAGTCCCCCAGGTTCCCCCATGACACCGCGCACTCCACCACTTTACCGGACCAGTGTTTCTTCTTCTTTAATGTCCTAGACATGCTTACCTAATTTTGTGTTGATATAGTCTACCGCTTGAAATGGTACACCGCTCCCCTTTTGTGGTGTTAAACGCGAGGCAGCCCGATAAACCCTCTTCTCTTCTTCTGCAGACCCGTGGATGATTTCATATCTTTGACGTTTGTGAGGCTGATTTCGGCCGTTAAGGTGTGCCAGCCCCTGGGGTTTACGCGCGCACCTCGGAGGATGCAATATTTCCAAATGATCCCTGTGCGTAAAACGAGAGAAGAATTCAAAGGCACCGCTCCATTGCCACCGTAGAGCCACAGTCCTGTCTCCTATCGCCTGTGCTGGACAGTTCCGATGTCAAGTTGTCAAAGCATGGTCATTTTTCTGTTCTGTATCATTCTGCGATACGGTGCTGCATCTGTATCCGTAGCAGCGCGTCAACAGTAAATATCCGTCCACGCACAGAGGGAGTGCGGCCGGAGCAAAAGCGTGTGCGTGTCTGTGTGTGTCAGAAATCCTGTCAGTGCGGAGACATCTGTAGAGCGCGTCTGTTTGACTCTGCTACAGGTCTGAACACACCTGGCAGCGCCAAAAGACGAGCACCAACAACCGAAACGCCCCTTTTACTCTCGCAGTTTCACAGTTTCACAGTTTCCCAGACTCTCGTGTTGGCTCCATCCTCTGGACCGCTGCGGTATTAAATCAACAAACAGGTAAAAAAAAAAAAAAAAAGGAAAGAAAGGGGGAGTCACAAACTTTTTATTATTCTATATCGAAACTTCAGAAATGTCTAGGTTGGCCTGTGCTTAATTGTACACCACTGTTCTCCAGTAAGCCTAATTTGGAAATCTTGCAGAATTGCCACAGCTTTTATTTGAAAGAGGGAAGTCAACGTGATAAACTGATGTTTAAGGAGAGGCGCGTGTTTCAACACCGCCATCTAGTGGACAACCTCAGTACATCATGGTAAAAAAAAAAGAGAAAACACTAACAAATGACTATGGAACAATTAAGGGCTAGTAATTGACAGTTGCAGTTTCACTCAATTACCAAGTGTATCTAGTTACTCTGGCTTTACTGAAATATTACTTTTTGGCAACTCAAGTGATGCTAGATGTCTCTTCAACTATTAAGCAGAATATCAGTGGGCCCCCAAGAGTGCCTACATTTGTGCCTCAACACGTGTCTCCTAAAAAACTTACCGTCTACTTTCTTTTACAGAAAGTCATGGTGAGAGCAGTTGGGGATTGACTAATAAGAATGATCTGTTCCGAAAATACACTAGTGGTGTCAGGGCCCCAAGACAAATCCACTTAAGGCCCCATGAAAGCATGGGCCAGCTCTGCTTCAACTCTATTGTGCTTTGTGCTGTTCTATCAGTAAAAAAGGAATTGATATAGGATAATAAGAATGGCTTACACTTTACAAGCCGGTGTCACAAGTTTCTCAAAGCACTACACAGTCATTACTCACTCACTCCATACTCTGGTGGTAAGCTACTAGCCACAGCTGCCAGGGGGTAGACTGGCAGTACTGAGGCTGCCAATCTGCACCATCAGCCCCTCCAACCACCACCATTCATTCGTCTCTTAACCACCACATTCATACAGGCGATGGGTGAAGTGTCGACGCTGGCATTCAAAACTTCAACCTTCCAAACATGAGACCACCCATCTGCACCGCTGATGCAATTTCATTATTAAACATTAATGTGTCAGATATTTCCCATGAATGGCACACACGTGTATAATTTAAGATTTATGTTTATTGTTGGAATAATGCTTATACAACAAAAAGGCTCTTTAGACATGCTTTACAGAATGTACAAAAAAGTAAACAAAACCGATGATAAAAAGCAGCATTGGGAATTGTCATAAAGCTACTTTGGTAAGGCAAGACACAGGGCTTTCTGTGGCAACCTGGCAAAACATGGCAAAGTGATTTCATGTCCGAGTAGTGGAGCAAAGAATCCCATTAAGCTAAAATGATTGCGGTTTCAACTGAATTTTACAGTGGTACCCCAAATCTGCTCTATTAGGCACATGAACACTAGGACAGACTGTGGCTGTTGAAATTGCAATTGACAGCACAAATGTATTTGCACGTTGGTGATAAAAAAAACAAATGATTAACCCATCGCAGTTGGAAAGCCTTATTGCGTGGTGCTACAGACTTCAGGTCTCAAAAGCTACTAACAGGAATGACGGTATCATAACATTTTTAAGGCTTAAAACATATCCAGACTGACTTCCATGTGATGCAGTTTTAAAGACAGTGCATAAACTCATGTAATTACTGCTTCAGCTCTTAGCCACAAGGAACAGATTCATGTCAATATTTACTTGTTACACAGCAAAGGATAAGTCTTTTACTGCAGCTTAATCTATCAAGCTCCATGACATGGGTCACTAACTGGAATTAGTTATACTACGTTTATGTACACATACGGTACATATAGAAGTATAACAATGCAATACATTCTCATTTTCACAGTGCCAAGTGAAAACCTTGATGTTAGAACAATGGACAACATCTGATAATGACAAAATGGTGGCATGAAAAGGCACGTGCACAGTGCACCGCTAACTCAAATAAGTGCTTCCTATCAGTGCACACAGCAAATAAAGTGGAATGACGGCTGATAAATCTGAGTAAGAAAGCTTGTCAAAAGGCATCATAGAAAACCATTACAGTACAGGCAGCAAATGATTGTCTTATGTGCAAATAAATGTATGGTCTGAAGAAACACGGAAAATTTAACAGTACAGACAAATGAGTAACACATATATACTATATAGAGGATTTTATATACGATTTTCTATATACACCACAGTTTGATGTGACTGTCTCTTGGATAATATCAGTTTTAGTTCAGAAGGGCAGCAGTGGGAGTGTGGGGCAAAAGGTTGGAAGTTGTTCATTATAAACTGCTGGTCATGGACATATTGGACGATGCCCACAAGAGGAGGCTGTGTTTCATTTCAAAAGTTCTATTCAAGTCTTGTAGAGCTCCTATAAAGTACCTGTGATATCAACAAAGGCTTCTCCACTGAAGCGGGGACAGAAGGAAGAGCATTTGAACATATTTATGGCTTGTTAGAAACCAAGGCCGCATCATCCATCATCCATCATGGCTGAGGAACATACATTCACGTGTTCTCCAGAGAACAGGAGTGTCTGAGGTTTGAGAAGGGTCAAGTTAGCAGAAATGGAGTGCCACAGAGAATATCCAGCATGACACAGGAGTTTGTTCAGCGCTGTTTAAGTCAAAGAGGAATGTAAACATTCAAGAGTATCTTTGGCAGAATGTAAAAGTCTTTGGAGGTAGTGTATAAAGGACAGGCGTGAGGATTTATGTTGGAGTGAGTTGCTCTGAGGGGTTAGTCCTATTAGAGGCACTTCTGTGCTCCTGTGCACTTTCACTGTGTTCCACTGTGCCGTCCGATGAGGAAGACAAAGGTACCCCATGTGTGGGCACTGGGAGGTGGGACAAGATTGTCTGGGGTTTCAATGGTGGATCTTCTCCCTCATTCCACATAGACCCTTTCAGAAAATCTATAAATAGAACACATTACTTCAATTTAAAAAACTGTATTTGTCCCACAAAGACCGAGTTAAAAATGCACACAAATAAAACATGTTTAAGTCTTACCATTAGGGTTGTGGACTGGAGCCGTGTGGTTATTCAAGCTTTTGTCATTTGAGGTAAGAAAGCCAGAGCTGTACTGGTTACTAATGAGGTTTTCCAGCACAGAGTCATCCTGCTGAGCGTGCCCAGGGAAGCCACTTTTATGGCTCTTTTCCACTGCATCGTCCTCCCCGAGATAGGCGTACTGGCAGTACTCACGAGTGCGGGAATAAATGTTCGCATTATCGTAGCAGTCCGAACAGATGACCAGAGGACCTGTACCTGCAGTATCAAGATTTTAAAAATCATACGTGTTTTCAGTTCAGTTAAGTGATTTTGTATCTCCAGATAACAACAGCGGGTCGACAGCCTGTCAAAGCAGTTGTAATGAAAACACACTGACCTGTCTGAGCTCCGGTCAGCCCCTCACGGGCTTCTCCTGGGTGAAAGCTGCCCCGTCCATTGAACAAAGAGCCAATTCTGCAGTGTAAGAGGTTGTTGCCATCCACTTCCACTTCACTGCCTGTGTCTCCATAACATACACCTACGATGTACACCATCATTAAAGATTATATAAAACAATAGGAAGACATTTTTATATTTGAAGAAAGATTAGCCACCATCTGTTCCCTTGTGGACATATCCATTGGAGAGAGGAGGCATGAGCTGCTGATGACTGCCTGCTTCAGAGTTGCTGTATCCCTCCTGAGGCTCAGACAGAGTGCCCTGAGATGACAGATAGCTGGGGATGTCTGCTGGCAAATTGATCTCATCTGAAAGCAAAGCATGTTTCCTTTCAGTTATGTGTGAAATTAATATGTTGCACAATACAGATGTGTGGATAAAAGGCTGCTGCAATGAAGATTCGTTATGTAATATTTAGGGCATCGACACATTTGGTGTGGACTTACATCATGGTTCTCTAGTTTATTAGGGAACTGAGAATATGTTTTTTGTGATAGGGCTGAGAGGAGCATCCACCTCTAATTACAGTCAGTGAATTTGCAAATGGTGCCAATGACTTGACTTTGTAAATAGCCAAATACTGTACAGCAATAGTCTTTAAATAGTTAACTGTGAAGAACATAATGTACCTGTGTTAGTGATGCTGTAGTCCTCGTTCTTGCGGCGCATGTGGTAAATGACAATGACCCAGACAAGCGATGTTCCCACCACACAGCACACCACAACTATGACCACAATGCCCACGGTGGTCCAGCCGTCCTGGTCGTACGCAAGTCCAGTCTCACAGTTTGGCGATGGAGAAACACTCAGGTAAATGTGGCCTCTCTCGGTGCCTAAAGTATTAGACATAATGCATGTGTACTTTCCGGCGTCAGTAGGGCCAGCGTCCACGATAATGAGGAGTTGGTTTGCAGCAGCAAAGAAGTGGCGTTCTGTCAGCACCAGCGGCCCATCATCTTTGGTCCAGTTAAGGCGAGGGGCGGGGCTTCCTCCAGCTATACACTGGAGCACTGCAGTTTCTCCTCGAGCGACTGTTCGGTCTTCAAGTGGTCGCATGAAAGATGGGGTTTCTAAAAGCCAAGAAATCAGTTTCAGACACTCAGTGTTGGGCAAGTGACTCTGACAATGTTTAAATCCAGGCAACAGCCCTTTTCAACTGTTCATATGGCAACTGAAAGTATTTTATCTGCATTCCTGCTTTTAATGTAATTAGTTAATGATTATATTTGTTTAATTGATTGATTTTATCTGCTTTCTTGTCATTTTATGAAATTGTGAAGTACTTTGAATTGCCATGTGTATAAATTGTGTTCTACAAATAAATTTTCCTCGTCTTACCTTGCCTTTAAAATAGTAATACATTGTATATTACTACAGCTTTAAAAGTGTTGTGTTTGTATTACACATTATGTAACTATTACTATTGAGTTGGCAAACTATAAACTGAAAAAAAAACAGAGCAGAAGTGTAGTCAAAAATGTCCTTTTCTGCAGCCGTCCACATTCTAAAGTGTGCTACACAAAGCATTAGCTACACAAAGCTCTTTCTACACCAGTGTCCAACTTGATTTGGTGCTGCATCTTATTTGAGGGGAGTTGCACTTGTAACTTGAGTTGCTTAAATTCTAATGACTAATATATTACTGTATTTTGTTTAAAGTAATACATTATATTCCTCAGTTACTGAAAAAAGTCATATTTCTGTAACTAGTTGTAACACATTACCCCCAACACTGCAGACACTATACCTCGGAAAGTCAAGCCATTTTAGATTTTGTGCACTCAATCATAAAGTTTAAATAAGTCAAATACACAAAAAGTATTGACAGATTAATCACGTACCTAGAACAGTGAGAGTGGCATTAGCCGACAAGCTTCCTGCCGTGTTCTGAGCAGTGCAGCTATAGAGGCCCATGTCCTCCGTCTTCACGTTTGCAATGAAGAAGATGTCGTCATCGGGCATGACATGCATCCTGCGCTCACGAGCAGCTGGGAAGTCTGTGCCCCCATCCTTGCGCCAAGCAATCTGTGGAGATGGATGGCCTTCTGCAGCACATTCCAGCCTGGCCATTGTGCCCGTCCTGATCGTCAGGTCCATGGGAGTTTTAAGGAAAGATGGCATTTCTGAAGGGCACAAGAGTCAATGAAAGGCTTTGCCACGAATAAGGACCATTTCTGTGTGAACTGAAATTGTTCACCTACTTTGGAATTTAATTTACATTTCTTAACTTGCATGAGCACATTTTTTTAATATAGACCCTTTCATTGTTTGTAAACATTCGTGGCTTAGTTGGAGGCGGAAAGCTAGATCCCTATCTATTTCCATTGTTGTCATAGTCATTAACGACAAACAAATGTCCAACTGTTGTTGGAAAGATCAGATAATATCTTATTTTATCGTCTCAAATGTCATTCCTCTTGTTCTTGCTCCTTAAGCCACAACAGGACATTTTTAGTTGTAGTTTTACACTTCTAATCGCTAGTTTTAGTTTAATCTTATTTCTCTTGCCCACTTCCCGCCTCCAGCTGATGTCACTGATGATGTAAGCAGCGAAAGGATCTATTGAAGTAAAGAGCATTCATCTAGAAATGAAAAACAAGTCCAATATTTGTGTCAGAACACTTGCCATTGACGGTGAGCTTGGCCCGGTTGGAGTAGTTGGATCCAAAGTGATTGGAGACCACACATTGGTAGCGGCCCTCATCAGTGAAGTTGACGTTGAGCAGGTGGAGCACTGTGGTGTAGATGAGCACAGCGTCCTGGTAGCGGGCGTAGTTTTGCACTTCGGCGTCATACAGAACTTCGCCGTCCTTCCTCCAGGCTGTGGTCATCGGAGAGTCACTGCTGCTGGAGGCAACGCAGCTCAGAGTGACATTGTTCCCTCGCAATGCCACAGAGGTTTCTGGATGCACCGTGATGTGAGGCTTTGGGAAATCATCTACAGATATGACAAGTTTAAGAATCTAATCATGCAGCGGGGAAAATACTCATTCAGGTCACACTATTAGAAGAACTGACCACAAACAAAATCGTCTGGACTGATAGCGAGGACGCTTTGACCCAGTAGAGTGGCAGGATGCGCACATACGGCGGACACAGATAGTTGGAAAGGTTTGTCCATCAACCAGGGGGCCAACCACTGCATGTGACAGTCACATAGCAAGCTGCTGGTGTTCAGTACGCTGACAAAAATGTAGTTATTGAGGATTAGTGAGAGTTGCTTGTATCTGCCCAAGTTAAAAGATCATTGTCTTAAATTGTATACAGATGGCATAATGTAATTAACTTTAACTTACAACATTTTGAGTTTGACGTGAGAAAACGCTTCTGGGTGTATGGACATAATTTCATTCTTGCTCAGATCCCTGAAGGAAGAAAAGATTGCCATTTTAAAACACATCAGCAACGATAGAAAAGGTCATGTCAAGTTAAAACTAGTTGGTGACTCACAGGTACTCAAGTTCCTCTGGGCCTTCAAAAGCCTTCTTGTTGATGGATTTGATTTTATTCCTCTGGAGTATTCTGAAAATGTTAATATTACAACATTATTCATTCTGTAAGGATTTTCTTTTCTTTACAAGTAATAACAATGCAACAAACAGTGGCGTGATGAAACTTGCTTACATTGTATTGAGTTTCTTCATTCCATCAAACACACTGATTGAGTCTTCTATGGCCCAAGAGATTTCATTATTGCGGATATCTCTGAAAAGGACATAGGAGCACAAGACTTAAAACACCGCGAGGCATTAAATGGACTCCAGAAGACAGCCCTCCCATACGGTTGTCAATAGCGTTTACACTCGATCACAAGTCTAGCAGCTCGGGATCCCCCTGCTGCACAGTGCGATTCAGCTCACTGCCCCTGTTGGTTGGATGTGGCACCTTAATTGGCTCCGGCCAGCTCTGGGACAGTGAATGGCTCCACTGGAAGCCCAAAGAGGCTTTGTATTTACGGGCTGGGTCATGGGATCTTTTGTTTCTCTTCTCTCATGCCTGACCACCTCTCAAAGAACTTTGGCCCTGTTCAATTTCTTTCTCCCATGAGGACGCCCAGAATAACGTGCCAATCTCACAATACCCGCCTCTTTTGCGATCATAAAAGCGAATGCAAAATACATGTTATGCAATGGTTAGGCTTCTTCTATGTACTTGGCATGGTATGGAAAAGTGACTTGCCTAGACATGAGCTGTGATACTTGTGACTCTTGATTCTAAACAAAGTCATGTTTGATAACTGGTTTGTACTGTTCTATGAAGCGTGTAAAAGGCATCAGTTACAATCACAGTTACAATTTTACAAATGCCAAGTTCACTGATAAACTATTTCCTAGTATGATTTTAGGAAGTAGCACATTTTGCAGATAAGATAAAATGCAAATGGAAGAAAGGAGAAGATAGAAGGCATTATATAACTACTACATGTGAACCAGTCCAGGGACGCTAAAAACTTGGCAGCCAATAACAAGATACTTATAAAACTGAAGCAAACAAGTCTTGGGAATAAAATAAGCAGACCTCAAAACAAGTCAAAACTTGATTACAAAAAATGAATCTCGTTGCATCTCACACAAGAGCAGCCAATACTTATCCATCATAAATAAGCAGTAAGCAGTTATAGTGGACTCACAGAGTGCGCACACTTCCGAGGCCCGCAAAAACAGCTTCTCCCAAGTGACTGATAGAATTGTCCCCGAGGTTAAGGCTCTCCAAGAGACCCAGTCCGACAAAGGCAGTGTCTTCCAGTCTGGTTAGGTAGTTTAAAGAGAGGTCTCTGTACAAGACACATTTAGAGGAGTCAAATGATGTACTTTATCAAACTGAAAAAAGGAGATGTTTAAGATGTTTTATGGTTAAAAACAAATCACATACAGTTCTTCCAGCTTTTGGCAAAACTCCCAAGCATCTGGTCGAATGACGTTGACGGCATTCTGGCTGACCCTCAGGACACGCAGCATACGCAGCCCATACAGCCAACCTTTATTGACCTCCGTTAAATTATTGTGCTCCAGTTCTCTGTGACACAAACGATACATACAGTATATAAACATAAACAAAACAGGCCACACACTCCAATCCTTCTCCACCACATCCCAAAGATTCTCAGCGGAGTTACGGTTTGGACTTCATGGTGGCAAATTCATGACGTGTGAAAATAATGCTCCCAGAACCGCTCTTTCACACTTTGATCTCAATGAATCCTCGCATGATCGTCTTGGAATATGTCCATCTGCAGCAACCCCAGATCTAACAATCAGTAAAAGTGTATTTCATGCTTTATTTTTTTACTTACAGTTCCTCTATGTTGTTAAGACCAAAAAAGGCCCCATCCATTAACTTCGTGATGCCATTCCTTTGCAGTTTCAGAGACTTCAACGAGTCCATGCCTTTAAATGTCAAGCTGTCAACGATCTTGATCTTGTTGCGCTTCATTTCCCTACGGAGAGACGTACATTACAGCATGATCAGCTGTGCACACACTTTTTGGCGTCGTCAGCGTTGTACAAAAGTGATGCACGGCTTACAGGAACTGAAGTTGTGGAAGCTTGAAGACTTTGGAAGGCAATGTCACTAATCTGTTCCGGTTAAGCTTCAGCACCAGCAGAGAACTGGAGATGTTTTCAAAGCAGCCAGGCTCCAGAATACTGATCCTGTTATTGCTCAAGTTCCTGGAAGACAGAATATAGAAAAGAGAATAGAGAAAGAAATATTATCTGGTGAGGATTTGTTATAACATATATGGCACTACTCTACACAATGAACCAACACTTCAGGAAAAACTCACAAATATTTCAGCTGTATGAAGGGAAAAGATCCGACTTTGAGTTCAGATATGGAATTTGATGAGAGGTCCAGTGATTCTAAGGACACATACGGCTGCAGGTGATGCATCGACACCTCGGAGATGCGGTTATGGATTCTGAAACAAAAACGATTTAAAATCAACGTGAGATACATGACAAGGTATCCGCCTCAATAATAATTCACCTTCAAAGGAGATAACTATGTGTAAGATTAGACCAATACTTACAGTGATAATGATGTAATGTTTGAAGAAATGTCACCAAGAGAAGGCAACGATGTGAGCTCATTATGATTCAAGGATCTGAAGAAAACAAGACAGAACACACATAAGCAGCATAATTAATACAAGTTGGCTAGATGGGCCACTGCTTTGTTTAGGACATATTAAACTCCTGCTGAATTGTAATTTAAGCTTTACACTCATTTTTGTGCTTTGTTAAAAATTATTTTTCATACAAGTCCTACATTTTTCAAGTAAATAGTTTTGCATAATCTATTTTCATGTTATTTGGATTTTAACCCCTTGTAAACGGTCTTTTTGAAAGCTTTTAGTTTGTATCTATTGTAACAGATTTAAAAAATGTGATAATTGATTTTAATGGGATTTTGTGAGAAGGTAAGATCCCACAACACTACACAGTAACTTTGGGACAAAAAGTATAAAACATGCATTTCCTCTTTTCTGCACATCTTTACGGTCTGGGTTCAAATAACTGTATTGTGGTAAATTTGTGCTTTTTGCCTCAATGTACAGTCTTTCACCTGCGTCTTTGAGCTACGATTTAAGATTTCTGCACGAGTGATCTCTCGTCAGAGTCGTCACAGACGGACAAAACCGTGCAGTGACATTGTGGTGCGTGGCTCTGTTTTTCGCTCACTTCTTCATTCACATCAATGGGCCACAGCTGACATGCTCCGACATGTGCAAACAATGATTGTGTTGTGTAATATCATGCTAAAATGGCAAATGAAATAAATCGTTCAGCCCAATGCTAGCATTTTACTAAAATTGCAACCACATAAAAAAAAAATCATTTAAAAAAAATCTTGCTGGTCATTTCTCACAGACACCTGACTGTACCAACCACACCAGAAAAGCACATGTCATATGGCATTTAAAATATTAAATACATTCTTATTATTATTGATTTTTGGCCATAAACTACATTAACCTTCTGACAGAAATGATGGAAATGAGGGTTAAAAATGTTTAAAATGTAATATTGAATATGTATGATAAGAGGAAAACATAAAAAAAATAGTAATAAAAGTAATCCTTCATTTTGTTATAGTTTTAAACCTAAAGCATATGGACACATTCTTGTCTTGACCAGCCTCCCACAACATAACTTCTATAAAAAGGGGTGATTGAGGGTTAAAGCTACAATAAGCAGAACGACCGTCAGCCTGGCCATGTTACATTCTCACATTACATCGTTAGATGCGCCACCTTCAAAAGCTGCAGCTAACTTTGTCCCACAGCAGCAGAGATGAGCTCCACACCTCCCCCCCTCACAGCACACTCCCACCTCACCTGCCCCACCACCACCACACAGACATCTGTAGACACATGCATGAATCTCTTTTTCTTTGGAGCAATGCAAAAAGCAGCAACAGTTAGTGCCAACAGCGTTTAGTATTATGAAAGTTTCAAAAAGGTAGCGGTTCAGTTGCAGTTAAAGCTACAAAAATCATTCTGTATGACATTTTTTTCAGGGGTCAGTGAACTCCGGTCTGCAACGCACCTGTCACCCTCCATCCACCTCCACACACTACCATTAGCTTAAAAGAGCCTAAGTCTGGTACAAAGCATCTTTTCATGCTATTTTAATAAATGCTCCTGCACACATTGTCTCCACCAAATAAACTAAACTACCCTGAAGGTGCTTTCAAGGTGCAAAGGGAAAACAAATGTGTGGTGCGGAGAACATCTCAGATTTGCTTGATTGGCTTGATTGCAGTTGATATACCCAATAGTGAGCGTGAAGTTGGCATCTTTGGTATTTTCTGAAATAATTAAGTTTAAATAATAACAATAATTTTACAGAGGCCAAAATCATGGCGTCAGTAAAATAGTAAACTTTGAGCAGCTCTAGATCCTCAGTAGTTTAACCAAAATGTATGCTATTTTCAAAGTTTGTTCTAAATATTGTGGAATGCCAGGCCTAGTAACTAATGAAGTACATGAGCTTATCTCACAGTTTGATCGATCCGATTTTTTTGTTGTAAAGATATGGTCCAAAATATTGATAAATTGATTTTGGTTTATTTCGAGTTTGCATTCCATGTACATTTCATACACATTTAGTATTTACATAAGTATTACAATATATAATAACATTAACAACATTTTATACAATACATTTATGTGCATGTAGATCAATTAATGTATATCAAACCCGAAAAGGAGTGGGAAGAAGTTAAACTTATAAACTCCCACCCCTATCAGAAATAATGCATTTTCAACATTAGGCAGGCCATACGTCAGGATTAAATCCTAGGCTGTACACCATGCTGTCGTCCAATGTGTAGAACGAACTCAGAAAATGGCAATAATTTTGGTCAAACTACTGAAAGACACTTCAAACATCACACACTCGCTATTGAGTATATCACCTACAAACAAGCCAAGTTTGAAGCAAATATGAGATGATCGAGCAGAACACATTTGTTGATTTCACATGGAAGGACCCTGTTGAAAAAACAAAAAGCCTTTCAGGTAACAACCTCATTCAATTCATTGAGAAAATTACCAAGAGCAAATCAAAAGATCAGAAGATCAAAGCAAAGTGTGGCTATTTTGAAGAATCAAATATAAAACATGTTACCAACTCAATACATGTATATATACATATAGCTAGTAGGTACTGAAATCTACTACTCACACTTGGGTCACCTCGGCTGGCACGTCAACGGGAGCCGACAACAGCCTTTTACGGTTACATTCCATGACACGGATCTCGTCTGGTCCAGCTAAACATGTGCACGGACTTGGACAAGGCTCTCCTGAATTGTAGCTAAAACTTAAAACCATCAATAAAAGGTTCAAAAGAATAGGCCACTCTTCCGCCATTTTAAAATCCTGCGGGGAGAGCTAAGTGGCTACGTGGCTAGCTCGCTAGCTAACAATTACAAATGCTCAAGAAGGGAGGTTGCCTTGTCATATTGGTTAAACACGAACATGTAGCTAGTGCTTCGTGATATAGGACTACTATAATAAGTTTTTCAAACTTGACATCTTGCACAATCTGTCTTCCTTCGCTGAGCTCAAATTCCTTCCGCTCCAATGTGGAAACACTCCCAGGTTCCCAGGGCTGCTAGTCCAGCTAGCTCACCGTGGAAGTGAATTTCCACGTTTTCTGTCCAAATCGGATGCTTTTACCTCACCATCGCAAAACAATAGCGATTATCTAATCCAAACGATACATCACAATTGCTGTATCACGCTTCTAAACATGAAATACTACATGAATATCCATGTTTAAAATCGG